>JAOTRQ010101263.1:0-10190 GCA_028565875.1 Hoplisoma paleatum | reverse complement strand
GAGGGGTGGGGGTGGTAGGTAGGGGTGGTTGGATGGTGGGGGTGGTGGCGTGTCTGGCACTCGCAGTTACTCCTGTTGTTTGTGACTCATGTTCGAGGAGCGGTGACGAAAACCCGAGTGCCGAGAGTTTTGATCCGAATCTTATTCCGAATGATCCGGTGACCAAATCTGGGTGGGAGACTTGGAGGTATCAAATTCCGGCTCTGCTCCGTAACCACCGATTGGTCCTGGAGCGAGACCCTTAACCCGGTGTGCTCCAGTTCTCAAACAATCCGGGGTGCACAAAGAATTCCGTTGGAATGGAACCGTGAACCGCGATCATTTCGAATACTGTACTCATAATCACGACTGAATTTGTAGTGAATAAGAAAGCATATTTACACACGCTAGGGGGCAGTGGTGAGCGAACATACCCCATGCCCAGTTAAGAGTTAGACGCCTTGCTCAGCGATACTTCAGTCGACGCTCGGATTCGAACCGGCAAGCTTCCGATCACAATCCCGGCTCTCTAACTACAGTTTTACATTTTCTGTACGTGGTTTCACGGCAAGAAGGTTCCCCAGACAGGTTTCCTCCGGGAGCTCTGGTTTCCTGTTCCCGAAACGTGCAGCAAGGGTAATTAGAGACGCCAAATTTTCCTATAGGTGCCTTCTAGTGTCGATTTCAACCCAGGATAATTAGGGAGGGTTGTATCAGGGTTGGGAATCCGGTATAATATAATAGCGCTGCCAGTATACCATAAGCTATGGCAAGGAGGTCCTGGGTACACGTGGGTCCGATTTCCTCCCGTTCGCCCATCTGTGTGCCGTTTGCCCATCGAGTTCGGCTTACAGTGACAATACAAGCAGTGTTGGGGTTTGAACCAGCAACCTTCTGCTTACTCATCCAGACTACAGCTTAAATGAATCCGGTGTAAGAAAACATTTCCAAAACCTCCGAGCGTCCAGGAGTCTCACTCGTGCCTCAACGAGGTCTAATCCAAGTCCTTATTACTCGTTTATTACCTTATTGTGACCGTTTGTAACAATAAGTCTTGGAAAGACTGACCCCTATAAAAAGGATGTAAGGAATTATGAAAGTTGGACTGAGCACCGGCGAATAATTTATCCACTATAATTTACTGCATGGATCCCAAAGAGAGAGAGAGAGAGAGAGAGAGAGAGAGAGAGAGTTCATACATTACGCCATTATGACACAATGTTTTACTTAGACTTATAAGATTGTTCGTGTATTTTGTAGACGTTTAATCTAGTTCTAAGGCGCCCTATGAAGGGAACTGTCCTCGTTTCAGAAAGACGTTCTTGAAATGACTTTATTCCTCTGGTTTATTACACAGAATGAAACGCGATGGCGCGTCGGGTCGGACTTTCCTAGTTGTTACAGATTTCGGTCCACGTCTGATCGTTGGGGGTTCAACCGACAGATCCTAGTTTCACCCTCGACGCCATTACGTATCGGTTCGCCTTTGTGACCGGAGGAAGTGGCAGGTTACAGAACGACAGAACTGGAACCCGCCTTTTGCATGAGAAGTTATTTGACTGTTAAAAAAAAAAACGCAGCGAAAGCAAAACAGTTCGTCGCCCTTCTCTGTATGGCTTCCTGCCTCTAGAAACATGTAAATGGGGAAGGTAGGGGGAGGGGGGTGGGTGGAAAGAAAAGGAACCCTCCACCCACCCACACACCATTCCCACTCCCATGATGCTATCACACGGCCATTCATAACCAGACTGCTGGTGCTCAAAGTCCACGCGGCGATACGAAAGTGCTGTTTCTAAAATACTGCGACAATAAACATGAGCAAGCATTCACCATCGGCGAACTCACGCATGCAACGAGACAATGTCACTCGACTTTCTTCACCATACCATGCTTTAGGGTTATTTTTTCAACAAAAGGAACTCAGAGACGTGTCACGACAACGTTTTATTAAGTAAACAATGTATTCCTGCTCTTTTCATATCGATCTAATAAATGCATGTTGTTTAAAAACAATTACAGGTACAAACTAGGCAAAACAAAAACGAATAAACTAAATGAAAATCTTTCCTCGTCTCTTGGTGCATCGTTACCATCACGTATCTATTCGATTGTATCAGGTGGGGTAGACAGTCGGAGTCTGGTGTGTATGGACCGGGGTTATAAACTGGAAGACCGGTCGTCGGTTCAAATCCTGGTTCTGCCAAGGAGACGCTGTTGTACCCTTGAGCAAAAACAAACCTTCCTACTAAAATACTTTACCCCCAGATTCCCGGGTTTACTTGAACGAACTCCTGGAGGATTTATCATTATTTTATTTATTTATTTTTGCCAGGCAGAGTAGGCATCATATGACAGATAAACGGTTGTGGGAAAAGGTGCTAACTGCCTGACTCACACTCAGCGAAGCCTGCCGACGGTGTTTTAGATCGATACAAGACAAGACAGAATGCTCAAGAATATTCCGGACCCTCTGCAGTCTTCTCTCAGGTATCTTTGCTCCACACCGGAGCCACGACATTCGAGTCGAATATGAGCCCAGAGTCACGAAGACTTACACGGAGCTGAAGGACGAAACCACAGGGTCTGTCTGCACTCGCCCGTCTGAAGTCTTGTAATGACTCTTTTAAACAGTTGTTTGTGCCTCAGGGGCCGAGACAAAAAAACAACGTATATTTGAGCAGAAGTTTCTATTATAAAGGAGCGGGATTTGGCAGAACTAGATCTACAAACGCCACAATTTGGGGTTTCGACTACAGACGCTACAGACCTAATGTCTCTACATTTCTATCCTAAGCTTCTTACAGTTACACGAGAACGCCATTTTGAGCGATCGAAGGTGAAGGGCATTGATCTGAGGAACTTTGGTCATAGAGGGGCTTGAACTGGCGACCCTTTTGGTCTCTAGCCTTAACCACTAAGCCATTTGGTGACATCGAGTGATGCCATAGATGCCTACGCTCACACCCTTCTGAGCGGTGCGGAGCATTTCTAGTCAAGTGACATCATAGTCGTAATGACCGTATGTGATTAGGGACGCAGGCTAACAGTGATAGCATGTCTGAGCCGCCCTGTGTGATGACCAAATGCTTTAAAAAATATTTTTGTAACTTATTTTATACAGATCCCTTCCTGGCGTTTGAAGTTCAGCTCAACAGAATGATTCTCAGCCAATAAAAAAAAGACTCGAATCCAGAGCCGCAACTTGAGTCCACCTGGTTTATCACGAGTACTTATTAATATCCCAGCCTCCCCTGACAAAATGGCGATGGTCCAGAACAAGCACTTACACCATGAGAAGGACCAGACTCTTCTGAGAAAGCCGGTCAAGAGGCTGATGCGAGAGAGGTCCATCGACGCGGCCCCCATCAAAAAGCGCGTCATGGCCGCACTCAACCTATCTTGCAAAAAGGTCTCGGAGGGAAAGCCTACCGTCATAAAGACCGAGCACGTGGAGAAGGACTCGCCGTATCTTGGCTACCACCAAATCTCCAAGGGAAAGGATGGGCGGGACGGCGCCCTGGATCTGAGCCCGGCCCTGAGGCACACTTTGGCCCAGTTCACTCTGAGCAGCCAATGCTCTCTGGGCGGCCCTGCTGCGTTCTCCGGTCAGTACAGCCAAGAAAAGCTGGCCCCTTGTCTCGCCCAGGGGAACGTGGCGGTCGGACCCTTACTGGTGCCTCCGGACAGCTCAACGGAGCTGGTCCTGTGCAGCCTGGAGGGCGAGTCCATTTCCTGCTTCTCGGTGGGTGGCGAGCTGCGCCTGTGCCTGCCGCAGGTCCTAAATACGGTCCTGCGTGACTTCTCGCTGCAGCAGATCAACGCCGTCTGCGACCAGCTCTACGTCTACTGCTCCCGCTGCAATGCCTCTCAGCTGCACGTCCTCAAAGTGCTGGGTGTCCTCCCAGCGGGGGCGCCGTCCTGCGGCCTGATCACGCTCACCGATGCCCAGCGGCTCTGCAACACCCTACTGCACCCGGGAGAGAACGTCCTACCCGGGTCACCGAAGGACCACCGGAGGCCGGACGAAGAGGACCGGGAGGCCGAGGACGCCGGGGGATTCTGGGTGGAGCATCAGTGCTTGGGGAAATGTCAGGGCCTGTTCGTGCCCCGTCTGTACACCAGTCCGAGCACCCCGTGCATCCGGTGCTCGCAGTGCCGGCAGCTCTTCTGCCCCCAACGCTTCGTCATGCACTCGCACCGGCAGCCCGACAAGCGCACGTGTCACTGGGGCTTCGACTCCGCTAAGTGGGGGTGCTACCTGCAGCTCGGGAGGAGGTACCTCGACACGGTCGACGAGGAGAAACTCCAACAGCTGCTGGAGGCCATGAAACTCAAGTTCAGCGCAATCGCGTTAGACCCCAATCAACATCTGGTAAGTGTTAGCTTTCATAGATATTATATATGTGTGTGTGTGTGTAAGTGTGTGTGGCGAGGGGGGGTGGGGGATCATTTTTGAAAAGATTAATACTTGCGATATATATCTTAAAAATATATACGGAGCCTCGGTTCGCTCGTCAGATCACCCGGTTGACGTCACAGTCGGCAAACACCTGGTTGCCAGGTTCGGCCTCTTTCCTCCAAATTACGGTTCATTTCAAGCAGATCGTTATTTAGCAGAGGATTTTAGTGTCTCCAAAGCGACTTACAGTTCCAGTCTGAGCAGTCGGGGGTTTAAGGGCCTCGTTCAAGGGCCCAACAGGAGCAACCTAGTTAGGTTTGAAATGGCGTCCTTCGGATGACGTACGTAGAAATAAACGTGGATTCATGTTTTCGATAATTAAAAGCTAACCAAAAAATAAATAATAAAACATATTAATGTTTGATTTTATTTCGTAATAAAAGGAAATAATTATAATGATGAAATAAGATTCATGTAGCGAGTGCATCGTTACGTCTCCAGGTTGACGTTTATCATGTCATGTATCTTATGAAGTCACCATATGTCAATCTAAATGCCTGCCGTCGTCATGACAATGTATACGTTATTGCTTCTTATTAAAAATCTCGATCAGAAGACGTTGTGTGCGGGGACGGGACGTGTCGGCCGGACCAGACGCGTCCCTGCGGCAGGCTATAAATATTTTGAAACAGGAGTAAACAGCACCGAAGCCGAATCGGGGTTGTACGCTGGCGGCACCGCCCCTCCCCCCTTCTCCAGCACCACCACCACCCTCTTCCCGTCTTCCCGAAGGAAGCCGCAGCGCTGTTCGGTCAGGGTCGCCTGGATGTCCTCCGAGTCTGCATAAACAGCAGGAACCACGGCAACAGGGCCGAGAGCGTGGGAGGGAAGTGGGTGGGAAAGAGAGCGATCGGAAAAAGAGACACGGCGAGGAAAGAACTGAGAGACGTGCAGAGAGAGAGAGAGAGAGAGCGAGAGACAGAGAGAGAGAGCACGAGAGAGAGAGAGAGAGACAGAGAGAGACAGACAGACAGAGAGAGAGCACGAGAGAGAGAGAGAGCGAGAGAGAGAGAGACAGAGAGAGAGACAGACAGAGAGAGAGAGCGAGACAGAGAGAGAGAGAGAGACAGAGAGAGAGAGACAGAGAGAGCAAGCGAGACACACACACACACAGACAGAGCGAGAGCCAGAGAGAGAGAGCGAGAGAGAGAGACACACACACACACAGAGAGAGAGACACACACACACACACACACACACACAGAGACACACACACAGAGAGAGAGAGAGACACACACACAGAGACAGAGCGAGAGACAGAGAGAGCGAGAGACAGAGAGAGAGACACACACACACACACACACACACACACACACACACACACACACACACAGACAGAGACAGAGAGACACACACACACACACACACACACACACAGACAGAGAGACAGACAGAGAGAGAGAAAGAGGAAGGAGAGAAAAAAAGCCAGGACAGACTGTCACATGCGCCCTGCAGCTTTCCGCTCCCCCGTCTCAGGCCCTCCATTCACCCCGCATGAGTTCCTGTTCTAGCCAATCGTGGTGTGAGCCGCCGGCCCCGGCCTCCTCCCCCGACCAACGGGCTCTCGGAACACCCGCTGGATTTCCATCTCATTATATAACAGACCCAGCCGGAGACTAAACACCGCCAACACCGGAGAGCGCCGACGAACCGCCGCTTCACAACCAGACATCGGAGCCGACAGACCGGCAGCACGTAATCAGTACAGACATAACATCCGCCCCGGAAAACCTAAAAAGTGGCGCCCGCCGCGTCCGTTAGGGCCGCTTCTCAGTGTCAGACAGACGTAACACGTCCCCGAAGAATAATAATAATAAAAAATAATAATAATAAAACCACGACATTTGTACCTGGCACGCCGCCAAGGCATAGGAAGGCGCGCTGGGTTGTGCGCCATCTGATCCAGCGCACCCTTTACAAATAAAATAAAAAATATATTCTCATAAATCGGTCGTCGGAACGATACCAGAAGAATCGATACCAATCGATTCACTCAAGTGATTCGAAGCGGTGACAGATTTGCTCAGAAATAAAACTTGTTTAGATAAATAAAAGATATTAACAAATAATATTTGGGCCATATTTTTCTGACCCCCCCCCCAACAAACAAACAAACAAACAGAATCTTCTCAGAGTTAAAAACAAACAATTTGCCTTAAATTTCATGTTCAAGTCATTCGATGGCAGAAGGTCGTAAACGGAATCAAATATTTAAAGAATGTTCCAGCTGTGTTGGCCGACGCCCCCCTAAACTTGCAGATGTTCTACACAAAGAGTCCATAGAGCTCGAGTCCGGCAGGGCGCACATTCACATTACGGACCCGTTCGGCACTTTCGGTTTATTTATTGTTTGTTTTTTATTCTTCGTTGTCGTATTTTACATCCCGATGGTTAAATATGTCAAGTAAATAACAACAGATGGACGCGCTAAACTCCGCTCGCTAACACCGAGATCGTCGTGGGTGAGAATCCCCAGAGGTGCTGTTAGAATGCCAGACACCTACGAGCAAACACGATTGGCTAGAGCTAGGGCATACACACACACACACACACACACACACACACACACACACACACACACACACACATATATATATATATATATATTATATACATATTTAATTACAGTGTAAATAGAAATAATCAAGTGTGTGTGTGGATACATATTCTACCGAAGACACATAAAAACAGATCACTGTGCCGCGTCTTTTTTGTTCAGGCGCACGCGCGTAAACTGTCCCTATTTATATGGGCCCCGGGGCCAACAATTGTCAGCCATCACGCATTATCATGAATTGGATTCCTCCTCTGAAACTGAGAAAGTTTCACTTTCACACGGCGACTTTAATCACGCCGGTCTGACTAATCACAGACAGTCTGGCGAAAGCGTCCGGGGCGTCTGAAAGGGTGACGCATCTCCATCAACGTTGATCTCACCGCCGCGACAGGAAGGCCAGACGGGCAGGGCGGCGGCGGCGGCCCGACCGTTCCGCTCTTGAGGTCACTCAGATAAGCCGAGTCCTCTAACGCTCAAACAGAGCGACCCGGTCTGGTCCAGCCGCATGTCGTAAATCGTCTGGAGCCCGCATGCCACGGGAAGCACGTGACGCGCCCCAGACGACACACACACACACACACAAATGCCTCTCAGCGGAAAATGCTTCGAGCTGCAGTTCCTGTCGACGCTCTCGGAGACGTAAACTGAACCGTGCGGCCCGTCTGTGGCCCGATAATAATCCGAGGGCGTGTTAGATTCACATCCAGATATAAATATCTCAAGGGGAAGCGTCAGTCGTGTTCACCAAGGCCCCCCCGGCCTGGTTCTCGCTACCAACAGGAAGTAATCAGACGGTCACGTGCCATGTCATAAAGGCGCCCAAGTCCGATTCACCATCATTGTATGAACTAAAATAAAAAATATGCATACCAATAAATTAAGAATGGAATATATGATCCCAGGGTGGCGTGGGTAGACATTTTTACTCCTCTGGCCCCCTGATGGGGCCTTCAGGAACTCAACCTGCCGTAAAGGACCGTGCCATGTCGCGCCACGCTGACACTCTACCCAACCTTACCCCGCCCCCCCATCTCTGTTTTACAGGAAAGCGCTCGACTAGAAGAAGGATTCAATCTCTGTTCTGGGAAAGACCGACTCGCCTCCGAGGGGAAGGTAAGGCAGAAGAGACGCATCATGTTCCCGCCATGACGGGAACCAGACGCCATTAAACGTCGTCCTTTTTCTTTTCTCCTCTCCCACGCGCGCAGGCGCCCGGCGTGCCGGCGTACGCGTTCGAACCGTGTCTGCTCACCAATCTGAAGGAGGATCCCAGACAACTCGAACACATGTGGCAAAGGTAACATGTTACAAGGAACACAGTAACATCCTGGACTGGGGTGGGCGGAGGGGGGAGGGCAGGGGGCACACACACACACATACACACACACACACACACACCTATAGGACCTTTAGGGTTCTAGACAGAGAATAACTAAGCAAGGCACGAATCGATTCACTTGATTCACGAATCAAACTCTACCGTTTGAGGAATCGTTATCGAGTTCTAAACAGTAGAGGGCGCTGCTTACTGCTGGCTATTCAAGTTCAAATTTTTAATCATAGTGCATCTTGGGTAGAGCGTGTCATCACATACACACAGCAACTGAGGCACTGAACCAATAACCATCCAATCACGGAACTTTCCATTCATTCAGCGTGTGTGTGTGTGTGTGTGTGTGTGTGTGTGTGTACGGGCAGCAGTATGAAATGATTTATAATATCTCATGTATCCTTCGTAGTTGGTACTTTTACATGCAAGATAAGATGAGCGGCTCCAGCGGGGTCCCGGGTTCGGAGAAAGACCCCGAGACGAGGCGTCCCCACGTCAAGAACCAGGATGTAAAGAGACCAGACGATCAGGAATCCAAGATGTCCGCCGTCGCAGGTCAGGATGATTTGATCGTTTACATCCATCGTTTGTTTGTTTACATGTTTATTTACGTCATGTCTTACACTTCTAGCTAAAACATGTGTTTGTTTGTCTTGTGTGTTTGGTTCTTTTTTTGTTCTCCAGGGGTGAAGAAAACAAAATGCCCCGGCGGCCAATCGCAGCGCAGCGGCTCGGCCGAGCGATCCCGGGTTTCCATAGAAACGCCGGCGCGCGAGAAGTCTCCGAGCGGCCGGCCGGACGAGGAGAGCAAGGACAGCACGGTGGTGGAGGTGCTTCAGATGTACAACTCTCAACACGACAAGCTGCAGTCGACGCTCCTCAAGCAGCAGCAGCTAGAGCAGGTTCGTAGTCTTTAATAACACCAAGAATCGAGAAAATCGAAACGTTCGCGTTTCCGTTAGTGAAGGGGTGTCCAGGACGCCCCCCCCCCCCAAAAAAGGTAACTAATAAAGCTTAAAAGATTTTTTGCGAGCCGATGGCAGCGAACGCTTGACCTCCTAGATGGAGTTAAGGGGGGCGTGAAGGTGCAGGCTCCACCCACATTAGCGTGATCGCGCCTCCGTACACGCCCTCGTACGACCGTCCTCGGGTACGATGCGCCAAAAGAAAAAAAAAACAAACGACCAAAAAAGTTTGACCTCCTCGTCTGGTGTGCCCTTGGGAGCAGGAGCTGCAGGCTCTGCGCAAGGTGGAGGCGGGCGAGCTGGAGGCGGCGCAGGCGGAGCACGCGCAGAAGCTGGGGGAGGTGCAGCTGGAGCACGCGCAGAGGCTGGGGGAGGTGCAGGAGGAGCAGCGGCGGCTCAAATGCAGACTGGAGCAGCTGAGGCAGCAGCAGGGATGCAGGTGCCGGGAGTCGGCGGGGGCCGAGCCGCAGCAGGAGAGTCGCTACACCGCGCAGGTACTAGTTACAGCTATCACGGGTTGCCAGATGCACAAATTACAAGCATTCTTGATTTAATTGTCATTCATCAGACACGTTTCAAACGATACACGAGTCACATCAAACACACTCGCGGACAATTTCGTCTCCTCGAATTAGCCTTGCTTGCATGTCTTTGGACTCTGGGAGGAAACCGGAGCGCCCGGAGAAAACCCAGACGGCATATGTAGTGTCCGTTCACCTCCGTGACACACGATTCTGTCGTGGTGTGTCTGAAAACGGCACGTTGCACCCGTACCCCCCAACCCCAAACACACACACACACACACATATACACATATACACAGACACACACACACACACACACACACACACACACACACACAAACACACACACACACACACACACACACACACACACACA
>JAOTRQ010101233.1:0-10191 GCA_028565875.1 Hoplisoma paleatum | reverse complement strand
ACACACACACACACACACACACACACACACACACACACACACACACACACACACACACACACACACACACGCACGCAGCTGGACCTTGTTACCACACAGCAGAGAAATCTTTGGGGAGGTGTTAAGAGAATAGCAGTGGGAAGGAGTTACAGCAATAAGAAACATACACACATACACACTAAGGGTTACGGCATGAACAACAAGGAGAAACCAGCTGTGGTGCTTCTAGATGAAAATGCTTTTAAATGCCCATAACGCCCAGAGGAAAACTGCTCAAAGTTTTTAAGATTCAAAAGTTTTGGACTCATTAGTGCAGAAAACACCAGTTTTCATGAGCTTCTAGGTTGTTATGGTGGAAAATGGTATCTTGGGAGTTCTTTAAGCTCTGAAAGCCAAAACACATAACACTAACACTAAACAGGGCATACCAATTAGTACACCACTGATGGCATTGTAATTTTATAGACAAACTATATATTAGAATAGTTTACTGTGAGAAACAACTATTACTTTTCTGTAAAGAGATTTGACAAGTAAAATTGTGCTGAATAATTATTAGTATTATCATTACATCTAATTTACATTCACTCAACGTTATATTAAATGTCTGCATGAATCAATTTGACTAACAATATCGGAATCAAACATGCTTACGTTAGCTAGCAAGGTTGCGGACCTTGTTCAGGAGCTCAACAGTGAGTCTGAAACCAGCAATTACAAATAAATATTATAAAAATTAATACAGCATCTTAATCACTGAGTTACCAATGGCCATTAATATGCTCACTAACATGAACCAATTTTTACCAATAATAGCATGCAGGAGAGTGACCCAGATTAGATAAGTATGTTTGCATGTAATTATTATGTTTACACAAGTATTAGACATCGTTAACAGATTATAAATCTCTTTATATATATATATATATAAAAAAGAATCACTGAATTAGAGCTGATTAAAATGCCATTATGCCAACCCTACCTTGCAAGGTGGAGCCGACCTCAATCTCCATGACACCATGACATTTCCTGACTATAAATAATTTACATCAGCCACTTGCCCACACAAGACGCCTGCATGCATGTGCATGCGCCAGTGCAGCCGGTTCATTTCATCTTTGTTGCTAGTGCTGCTTTACCCGAGCTACTGAGACGTGAAATCAATTGTACAAAAAACTGTTCTGAATACATGCAAAGTGGATTACCAACAAGCATCAGATCATACCCTGAAAGAGCATTCCTATTCAATAGCATTGCACAAAAAAACAACTAGTTCACTCTAGATACATGTCTCAAGAGGTGGCCTTGATATTTGTGTGTTCAGTCGTCAATCGCTCTTAAAGCAATCCAGCAAACATAATTCCCCAAATGGAGATTATATTCTGTTCATTCAGTTTGGCAGGATTTTGTACTGACCCACCTTTCCCACTTGGCTTTAGCCAGCACAGATGGCTGGTGGGATTGTATGTCTATAATCCCTCTCTCCATTTCTCATTCTTTCAGCTTTAGTTTTAAAACCACAGCAATGAAGGAAGGCATAGAGCTGAACATATGGCCAGTTGGCCACTGGATCTGTTTTTACTGCCTGTTTTTCCATTTTCTAACTTTCTCAACTCTTTATCTTCAATCAAAAATTGAATATAGTCCTACTCTTTTTCATATAGGATTAAGGTGGAAAGAGCAGCAAATCCCTCGAAATTAAAGTTCACAAGAAATAAGCATATGAGACTTTAAAAAGTACACATATAGATGGTATAGAACTTGAAGTCAATGCTTGAATATAGCAATGCATGAGATCTGAACACACTGGTGTAAAGTAAAATCCAACCAATAAAGTAGTGAGCACAAATTAACTCTTAACATTAATTAACTCTGTACATGATGAATTTCATGAAACTGGCTAGACCATACTATACTTATTAGATTACTTAAAACATTCAAATCTAAACCTTATTAGCCAAGTTCAAACACACAAATGTCATTAATCCAGACTACACACATTGTCATTCCACATGAACTCATGGTATTAACTTATATAATCTTAAATCTGGCAGTTAGTATGTAATAATGTAATTTGTAATGTAATAATGTATGCACAGTGTACATTGACGGGTTATATAGCCGGTCAAACTGCAAATCTAACCAATATTTGAAACCACTGATACTGAATCTACATCTGCAAGTATGATGAATAATACATACTTTAATGAAAAATAGCTCCACATACCCACACTAGGCTGTCATATGGTAATCTGGTGTGGTCTGACTGCTACATCCACTGCCATGACTACATAATCCTTTCTTACTGGAAACACAAAGACTTTAGCCAAGGGCAGTCCCATGTGTCTATATATAAAGAATTAGTGCAAAAGAAAGAGGTATTTACATCATACTTTTAATGGGAATGTGGTTTTTTGAAAGAGAAAGAATTATAAAGAAAAAAGTGCATCACACACATTCAATAGCAATGTCTTACTTGAAAATATAATCTAATTCATTTTGAATATTTTTGATTGAAAATATTAAAGGAAACCAAAGTATATAATCCACATTCAAAACAAGAATAGCCTTGCCCTCATCAAAACCAGACCAGTGAAATCACCCAGTATCAGGCACAATTTCCTGACATCAGAATACCAATGCTATTCAACCAACATGAATGCAGCGAAGACAAAGTGCAGTGAAGACAGCATGAAAATCTTATTACTTTAGATAAAAGCTGTATCAAGTCATTAAGTGGGGGCGAGCCCAGACAGGAAAAGGAAGGAAAAAATTTTGAGGTTTGAACAGGGAAAAATAATTGCACACTAAAAAAGGAAACAGTCATACAGAAAATAATTAGATTGTAAATGTTAATTAATACTGTTCAATATGACATTGTGCACGAGGCATTTTGCTGAATGCAAGCATGGTACTGCATGCTAGATGTAACTGATATATGTATTTAAAATTAAATTTAAACAAATTATTTTTTACTTATCTAAATAGTAAAAAGCAAATATCTCAACAGATTAATTATGTTGGTACATTTGGTTATTTAAACTTATAATATATGAATAATATACAACATACTTTTGACCGCACACATTATCTTATTAAACAATTTTCTTAAGGTGCTTAAGGTTTTTTTTTACTCTATAATGAACTGAGGACCTCCCCCCCCCACACACGCACACACTCCTAGCCATTAGTCAAACCACATATACACAATTTGTTTAAAAATAACTAGATGAAAGTACAAACTCTACAAGATCCAAGTTCCTGTTAATCAGCACTCACGATTGCATGTGTGTTCAGCCAGTCCATTTTAAATTTATTGTGATCATCCTACAAGATCAAAACTCAAAAATTAACACAGGACACTCAGTTCTTTCAGCACAAGGTTCCTCCAGAGACTCAGATTAACACAACTTGTTGGCTGGGGTTAAAGCGAATTAGATGTGACAATTCAGTTCATCACCATTCATTAGTCAGTAAAAAAAATGTCAAGAATTAAAGCTACGGCTGCAAGTGGAGCAAGTTTGTTTTGAAAAAAAAGTATACATTTTCAGGATATTTTAAATTAGTTTAAGCAATTCTGTATTTTATATCTACATATTACTTTTTAAATAAAATCAAGAAAAACCATGCTGAAAAGCTTTGGATGAAGAAAAAACAAAGTTGATTTACTTGTGTCAGGTGATGCCATAGTTGAAACAATAACAGGAGGTCCAGTGCGTCGTGAAAGCTTCTGATTGGCATGGCTTTGAGTCTGTATGGCAGCTCCCAAAGGCACAAGGGCACTGTAATGAGGTATTGTCCTATTCTTCTGCATTACATATGGGCTCTGGAGGGGATTGGGTATAGGTGATACTGTAGCCAGACTTTTTTCCCTTTTCATCAGCTCCATGGGAACAGTGTAGTTAGTGGAATATGCCTTGGGAGCCTGCTGGGCTTGCAGACAGTGCAAGGAAGATGGCTGAGGTGCTCCAGTCAATTTTGGTATTTGTTGAGGAATGCCATGGACAGGGGTTGACAATGCCTGCAGTTGCATGCCTGATATGCGAGATGGCATGGGTGAGACTGCATTAGGTGTGTATGCAGCCAATGGACTAGGCTGGAAAGGCACCATTGGGCTACTGAAAGCCCCTGGTGTCCTGGCTTCAGCATATCCACTGGACTCCAGAAGCTGTTGGGAAGGTGCACTACTAGGTCTGCGATAAATGTAGTTACCCATCCTTGGACAGAAAGTCGTCTTTGGGGTCAGAGGTTGAGTATATTGATAATCCATACCTGGAGTCACTGGTTGTTGATTCGTGTATATGTCACTTCGATGCGTGAAACTATTGGATCTAATTCTCAATGGTGCACAAAAGTGCTGGGGGGTGGAAGGAGGGATGTCATGAGGACATTGGCAAAGGTTGGTCATGCGGGAAAGGACACGTGCCTGACCGAGGTTAGGGGCAACAAAGCGGATATCATTCTCGTCCATAATGGCCAACATAGCAGTGGAATCAAAGCCCTGTTGAACCAATGATGTGATGGTACCCTCAGACAGCCCTTCATTGTGTAGATAAGCCAAAAATCCTGGGTCGACCATCTTCTTGGAGTCCACTGGAGTTTGGGAGGCTTGAGGAGTTGTAGAAACAGAAGTGACTTGAGATTGAGAAAGAATATGAGAAAGAGGAGCAGGAACAGTAGCTGTGCCCAATGTAGCCAGTGGGACACTGGAAGGTAAAGACTCATAAACAGGATTTGTGGATGCCATAGGCTGCACAGGTTGAACTGATGATGGAGGCTGTATTTGATGTACTTGTTGCAAAGTTGGCATTATTTGCAGTTGCTGAACTGGTTGAATATGCTGTGGCTGTGGTTGTTGAAGGGGCTGCATTTGCTGTAGTGGTTGAAAAGGTTGTGGTTGGTGAAACGACTGAGCTTGCTGCATTTGTTGCTGTAATTGCTGCTTAGTATATGGTACAAAACTCTTCTGATGCATACCTCGAGAAGCTTGATTCACTACCAGACTGGTTGCTGCCGGCTGATTAAGATCTACTGATGTCCCATTCAGGTCACTATACATCGAGTGCCCAGCGAGATTGGAGGGTGGCTCAGAGCCATAGTGCGGGGTCGATGGATCTATTCCGTAACAAGCAGGAGATGGTGCCCGACTTGAAAAATGATGCCCTTCCTGCACCATTTTGGCAACTGAATTGGAAGCCATGGAACCACATAGAAATGGCTCTTTGTAATGACTCATTTGAGCAGTATGGGGTGGAGGTAGTCCAGAACTATGTGTGAGAGGTCCAGACCAACCACCCTGGGTTTGTTCCCAAAGTGGCTGTGTATCTGCCGTCATTCCATAGTGAGCAGCTGACCGGTTCAAGGTTTGAGGCTCCTCTTGATTATATCCATTTGCTGGCCTTGGGATCACTGCAGAAGTTTGTAAGTATGGGTCCAGATTAGTTAAAGAACCACGGCGTCCCCTGGGTAAATGATCATAAAGGCTGTTCAGTTCAGGTACAGAGTTCTTCCTCATGACAGAAGGCTTTGTCTCAACATAGCTTGGGTTATAAAGAGATTCCTGGTACAAGTATGGATTACGTTTTATATTCTTGTCAGGTGGTTGCACGCTATATTGTGGTTCATACCAGCCTACTTCTGCATCACCTCTGTAGGACAAAGAGTTCCGTTGACTAGCAATTCTGGCCTGCTGCTCAGAGATGCTCTCTCTATGCTCCCACTGACCCTCATTTCCACCCATACAATTCCAGCTCTGGGAGCGACCAAGTGGCAACTGCTTACTAGTAATCAACATGAGCTATCAAGATTCACTGAAAAACCGAAGTTGTTTTGCTGTTCTCTTACCTCTTTAAGACTAATTGTAGAAAAAAGCAAAACCCACAAACACTAAATTAAGTATCCTTTTTACGGCATGTGTTGTCCATCCTTTCTTTCAGGTTGTGATGTCTGTCAGTAATGTAGCTCCTCTTGGTAGGTAAAAGCTGAATAATTAATAATTGGGAAGTATTGCTTTTGGCAATACGAGAGTAAAAGGACACCAAAAGGCCAAACTGTAGTTCAAGGCAGACTAGCTATTCCATTATGGATAAGCAAAGTGACAGCCATGAACAGATGAGAAGAGGAAAAAGAAAACACAATGAGAAAATTCTGAGGGAGGATTGGTACATGGTAGGCAGGGGATTGTGTTAATCCAGAACAGATGATCCTCTTCTACTGTGGGACATTTTACTTGTTCTAATTGCAATGGGGGATTATAGACTAAATTAAAGTCTGCTTAAATCCACTTCTGTGACTTCACATACACAAATACACATTGTCGTATTTACCTACACAGAGATGAAAAACATCAATAAAAAATGTAGCCAATGCTACTCTTGACGGTGCCACACCTGGCTGTGGTGTTACAAGGGTTACAATCCCCTTGTAACTTTTACTAAAGTGGATTTCCCAGATTAAAGGGGGGGAAGAGATTGACTAAGGATTTAATACAAACATCATGCTTCAAAGATCAAATCCTAACTGAAAGTTAATCAACCAGGCCAGCAAGAAAGTCGACAACTATGATAAATTACCCCAGATTTACACAACACAGCCTCTTAAAATACAGTTTACTAGAGTCCATCCTCTCCCACTTCATATTAAAAAGTGAGCACAATAAATTTACAAAATCCATTAGTCGCAAATTGAAAAACACTGCTGCTATTTTACTGTTGACAGACCACCTCCTTTTTTACCTTAACTCATTGAGGGATAAAATAAAATTTCTATTGAAAAGTCCAAAATAAGACAGCTTAAATTTGGCTAACTGGACTGCTAATAACAGGTTGTGTAAAAGCGCCCTATTCAGAATTTGAAATTACAAACACATAAAAACTGTATATATGAATGGTAGAACGGGTAAGTGGGGGTCTAGTCGCTAGAATTGTGGGTTTAAATCCCAGCCACCGCAGCCATTAAGAAAGGTTCCTAAATGTCAAATCAGCTTCAGAAATGTCATTCAACTAATATATTTGAACTCTGAACAAGGAAGCAGAACTATGCAGATAAAAAATGTCATTATACAGTATGTATGTATATGTTGGCATAATAAATACAGAAAGTCCATCTGCTCTTGATTATCTTGGTCTTCTCTAAATGCTTCTCTAAAACAATGCTCACTTTTGAAAGTACTGTTTTTATTTGTTTTTCTGTGTGCAAAGTTAATACAAACCGATTTCATACTGATGAAAAACAAAACAAACACTGATGAGTTTTGGATAGGATGGATTGGTTTTGCACATCATGTTTATAGTTATGGATGTAAATCCAGACCACACACATACGAATGCAGAATCTACCTATTATAAAAAGTTACTTGTAATTATATTTAGCAGCAGTGAAGCCTTAAACATATTAGTTAGATTATAGACAAGCAGAGTTTCCTTGGCCTATTTCTTACTAAATGCACTGCAGACCTAATCAGGTGTTAATCAAGCTTCAATTTGGTCACTTTCTTCTGCACTAAATTATTTGTGGAGAGGAAATTAAAAGCACAGTTTGTTTCTTTTAAATTGTCATTTTATGCTGTAGCTAAGTGGCTCAGCCTGTACCATAAAAAATTATTTCTAACTATTATACACTGTTGGCACTACATTGTTAGGTAGGTAATGTTCTCCTGAAAGATGCTTAGATAAATAAATCAAAGAGCCAGGTGTAATACTGTCACAACACCAGTAAGTGTCTTGTTTAGAATGAATTAAGTGAAAGTGTTCTTTACACACTGATGCCAATGTTTATCATGCGGAAACTGCTTCAGGCTACAAAGTTATTTGATTACAGTTGACCATAAAACTTCTATTAGGAGCACACTTTTTAAGTGACAGGGCCACAAGAAATATTGCTGGTAATAATACGGGATTTTAGCAAATCAACCAAATAGACTGGAAGCACTTCTGTAAGTTGCTCTGGATAAAAGTGCGTGCCAAATGCCAAAATTATAAATCTAAAAAGTGATTGGGTAAAAAGTTTTTACCTTGTCTTAGTTGCATAATGCATACCCACATTCAAGAAAAGTACTTTCTGAAAGCAGACATTCTGAACATCTAGTTTGTATTATCCTTCAGCAAACGGTCAGATCAGAAAAACTGAAGTGCGACATCACAATCCCCCCCCCCCCACCAGTCCCCCAGACAAAGTTACATTCTTTGGAATTGCAGCAAAGGCAGTCGATCATTGTCAAGTGCTTAACTCTCATAAGTTTGCCAGTTAACCTCTAAATGGTGCCAAAATACACAATTAAAATCATCCACCGCAACATATTTCTTTGGGAGATGTTTTTAAGAAACTTCTGAGACCAAAATTGTCACTGAAAAAGAAAACACTTCATTCAACCAGATGGTCACCTTAAATTGTTTTCTATGTGCACCTCGTGGTATATCAATAATGACATCTTCAAATTCACTACTAATGGCTGTCTACATACTTAATGCAGTTTATATTATCAGATTACTACTGCAGACATTGTAATACACAGGGCAGTAAAAACACTGCTTTAGACAACATTCAGGAATGAGCTATTATAGTAAACAAGCTAGCATTGTGTTTTTCTGCTGAATAAAGCACACTGCTGATTTAATTGTCTCTGTAATTTTTCTGGCCTGGATGCTTTGCCAACTGCAACGCCCTCTGGGTCTGTGTGCCACAGTCAAGTAGATGAGATCATTTTCCATTGTTATTATGCTCTAGTGAAAGTATATTTGAGTAAAAATCCTGTCTTCTAGCTGCAATCCTACTCCTTAGAAAGCCATCTATAAGGACAACCATAAGAACACGTTTTCCCAATAGCCCATACTGTGACAACAGTTTTACACATAAGGCGTCTTTATTTAGAGAATTACATCCAGCAAATTTCAATTTAAACCCAGCATAAAGAACACTGCACAGATCACTTCTTCAAACACAGCTTTGTTTGTTGCACTAAAAACTGTTTACCAAAACAGATCTCATAAGGCAAAGGAATTAAATGGAAGGTAAGCAGAAAAGTGTTCAACGCATGTTAACCATGTAACCAAAAGATAACAATCGTGTTCATTACAGAAAAGGCACTGATGTATGTTTCGCGAAACGGTCACAAATGTTGGCCAATTTCCTAGACACTCTATTAACACCTCAAGGAAGTAATGTTTGGAAGAAAGTTCTGGAAGAAATAACTTTCCACTTTTCCACAATTCGCAACACACTTTATAATCAATCAAAAGAAAATGACATTCAAAGTCTCCTGAATGCACTGCTTTGTTTTAGTTTTATTATGTACCGGGGTTACATTTTCCTCTCATGTGTTCTATTCTAAGGGAATTCTAAGGGAAATCCTGTGTGATCAAAATTTAACTGCACAGTAAAAACTAAGTTTCTTTTTTTTTACGGCGACTTAAAACGGTTATATAGTTATTCTTACAGAATTTCTTTTGTTGAGCAGACAGCTGGTTAGACAAATACTGTACTGTCTTAATTGTACAGTTTTTACACGGTGCAGATGATTCATCCCTATACTTTGAAGGTGGGTGTTAAATAGGGCCACATAGATGTAGAAAACAGGAAATGAATAACAAATCATTTTAGCTCTTCATCACACACACACACACACACACACACACACACACACACACACACACACACACACACACGCATGGACACGCACGCACACACACACACAAAGTCGGTATTGAAATGCACGATTTCATATCTGCCAGCCAATACAATTGACAGAGGGTGCTCTCAAAACTTACCTTCACAAATTCGGTCAAGCCTTTGGCGTTTAACTTTGTGTTTGTCAAGCAAAGCCATCATAGCGCTGCAACCTTCTCCAGCTGGACTAAGCCACAGAACACTAGTGCTCCCTCAGCCCTCCACAGGACATGTCGTCCCCATACACCTGCACACACCAGATACAGGTCTAGTTCAACAGAGTGCTTCTTTGCTTAGTGTTCTGCTATCTCTCACTACAACACTAACAAGTCAACATAGGACTTGCAATAATTCATATCCCCACAAGAGTGTGCTATTTACATAATTAAGTATGGCCTTCAAGCTTTGAAGCCACCAGCACCATTCCTTGTAGAATTTCAGATATGCCTTTCCTCAACAGTGAGGTTTAAATAATTTAGAAACTAAGCGTCTGTCTGCATGTTAATCAGAATAAACTGATCAAACTAC
>JAOTRQ010101224.1:0-10191 GCA_028565875.1 Hoplisoma paleatum | reverse complement strand
TCGGATTTCGGCACAACACCTCCAAAATGCGATTAATTGCGATAAAATTTTTAACGCGTTAAAATCTTTGTAATTAAAGTTAGTCCCGGCCCTAATATTTACATAAATTAAAGATAATGGATCACAATACATATTTAAGAGAAATTAGTACGTTTAGGAACCCACTACAAGCTCCTTTTTTGGGAACATGGCAGGCAAGATTGTGTGTCTCATCAGCCACTCACTAATTCATTAGTTGTGTTACCAAAGACATTTGAGGTTGGCATTCCATTTCATCCCTAATGCTGTTAGGAGTCTGGGGTTGAGGTCAGTGATTCTGGTCTAGATAAGGTTTCCATGTGGCACGAGCCGTATAAGGCGAGATTATTTGTTTAGCACGTCTCATACACAAGGGCAAGTCGAATAAGAAAGAGAAGAATTAAAATATTAAACAGAATTTTATTTTGGGGGAATTTATTCTAACACGATGACGACGAGCCTCCACACTCGGTCATGGCCTAAATGTGCATCACTGCACTACTGCATCAAACATAGATATCACACAAAAACACAAACTGATGATCCACACGTGCCAAACAGTTCCAGATTTAGTTCGTCTCACCATCTGCAGGCATGTCTGCATGTCCAAAATTACCTAAATTCTCACTTAGCTACAAGTACATTGTACAGTAACACGTGGGATTGTCCAGATAACATTCTGATGCTCTCTGTTTCCAGGACGTTTAAAACATTGTATGATATTCCTGACATCATCGTACTGTATTTATGGGTGTCACGGCGACTCTGTGGGTCACACACTTGCTTTACTGTTGGATCATAATACTGTGGATTTCCTCCGGGTGCTTGCTTGCGGGTGCTAGAGAACGTTTCCCTGTGTGTGTGTGTATGTGTGTGTGTGTGAGTGTACAGTATACCATCGTTCTTTAGGTACAGTGTGCTTGCGGTGCAGTACATACTCCTTCACCGTGTCGTGTTTGCTTTCCAGGAGTCTCAGATCCCTTACAAACAGGAAAGCTCCTTCCTGAGATGAATGGCTTCCTGTCTTGTGTAATCAGCAGCTTACAGACGAACACGAGCGAGCGCTGACGAACACGAATACACACACAGCTGCGAACGTCAGTACTCGCACCACAATGTCCACGATTTGGGTCTCACACCACTTATAATAATGAAAAAAGGAGTCTCGGTCGGGTTCTGTTTCCTGTCCGGTTCCTCGGTGGACGTAGAGAACGTTTGGTACGTTCGGACGTTAGAGAACGTTCAGTATTCACTTGTCTCAGTGGGCTTCAGCTTTGTAGCTTTGCTTGGCTGTTTGTGAAAGCCTTGATGTAGGCAACATGGTGATTGTTTTGTCCCAGTGGAAGGGAGGAGGTTAAATCATTTCCTGTTAGCAGAAACAATGCGGATGGGTCGGTGTTTTTGCCCTTCAGTTATTTGGACGGGTGTGTATGTAGTTGACGCATTACATTAGCATCAATAATCAGTTATAAACATCTTATTACTCTACATGCTCGCCCTCATTAAAGGAATTTAAATAGTTTAGACCAGGAGTGTCGGAACTTTTTGCAAAAAGGGTCAGATTCTGTGTTTAACTATTTTACGAACTATTTGTGATGATTTTTGCTCTTAAACGATCAGAATTTTGCAGCTCCGGTGACGTTCAGGAGAAAAAAATGTAACAAACGCTTCCGGTTCTGAACTTGATTTATTTATAACAGAAACACGACAGAGACGATTTGATTTAAAATCTGGTTCGTTTGTCCTGAGATGCTGAGAAGCTACAGAGACACCGACATCACTTCAGTGGTCTATTCTGCTAGAGAACATACCAAACACACCTGTATTGTTTTATTTTTTTTAAAGGTTCTTGAACTAAACACTAAACGCTCCTGAACTTTTATACGATTATAATCTTGTACTGTGGATCGTGCTGGTAGGAGAATGTTATTGAATTCATAACCTGAGGCTGTGGGCCACATTTGGTCCCCGGGTCGGACTCCGGACTCACCTGGTTTAGACACACAGTGTTGCCGGGAGTGTAGGATGCTGTAGGATGGCGTGTCTGTGTTCATTATAATTGACCCCTGGAGATCATACGAATCACTCGTACCTTGGTTTTTGTCTGCAATCCTCGGCCGGTGGTTCGAGCCTAAAACGAAGCGAGAGATCCGAACATAGAACCTCATTGTTCCGCAGTTTCTTAGAACGTTTTAGACAAGTAGATTCCAGAAGCTTCCTTGAGTTTTTTTTAGCTGTTTTTTTTCTTTTTTCCTGACGGTGTTTGATCTTGATTCTGCGAGGCGAGGTTAAAAGTTCTCTAGGTCCCAGGAGCTCAACGAGAAGGGAACGAACAACGTAGAGTTTGTTTGTGTGTTTGTGCTGGGAAACTTTCAGACCCGCGGGTCTGTTTGGGTCCACACAGTAAACCCACGCCGCCCAGTCACGGTCTTTTTTTTTTTACATCATGTGTCTACTTGGACTCAGAATCTTTATTTTTTTATCCTGTAAATTCGTTTACAGTTCTGTGTGGTGTACGATGATGAACTAGCCGCGTTTTTAGCAAACCTAGCGTCGACTGTGTGTGTGTGTGTGTGTGGCTGTTTCCCTTCAGGGCAGCTCCCATCATCGTCTTATCAGCCGCTCAAATGCTTGAATAAATGTGCTCTTGGACACACGAGCGCTTGAATCAACATGTACTGCAAAGTATCGGAGCCAGAAAACACGTTTATATCAAACACGCTAGTTTCTCTAAATATCCGTCACTTACATGTTTCCGGAGTGGCTGAAGGAAACCGGAGCACCCGTAGGCAATCCATACTGAAGCGAGCGGGACGGTCGGGGTTCTGTGTGTGTGTGTGTATGCTTGCCGTGTTTGTTGCACATATAAATAATAAAGTATAAAAGCTCATCAGATCTAAAACATTAAAACTGATCCCAGTATCGTGAATTGTTTCGTTACTTCCATCGTTGTGGTTCATGAGTGTAACCAAAGTATAAAACATGATATTCCAATCTCAGTAATCGAACAGAAGTGATGGTGAATCCAGAGCAGAAAATGGATGAGTGCACACAGGACAGGAATGTGTGTGTGTGTGTGTGTGTGAACATCTGGACTTCGCTTGAGTAATGGAAGGTATGTGCCAGGTACATCCTGAAACTTCACGTCTCTGCCTACTATTAATCACATGAATCGTTCCGTGTACTCGGGAAGGACCCGACGCTCTCGTTCTTCTGCCGTCCGGATCATCAGCACGACCAGGAGCGAGTGAAAGGATCCATACACGAGTTTTACTTACACTCGCTGATGCTGTGAGCAGCGTCACTAAAGCCAACAACATGGACTCTGTATAAGGAGTCGTAATGTTTTTTCAGGGGCGTAATGCATTTCCTTTACAACACTATGACACTCAGTTCTTAATCCTGATGGCCCTGTCTGTCCGAGCGCATCTCTTACCCGCTGTGATCCATCCCTAATCCAGACTGGCAGCGGGTCAGCATCACTCAGGAGCTCCACGCTGTAAAGATTGCAAAATGTACTTGATGCTGTTGCAAAGTGTCTGATTGTGATGTCACAATGTCTGCACATTTGTAGAGCCACTTTTACCATATAGCTACACTACTGCACTATGTGTGTGTGTGTGTGTTTCATTTGACTCTAACTATAATCTGCTCAACAATTTTGACATCCAGTGTAAACAGCAAAGTCAGAATTACATCGGACAGATGAAACAACTTTCTTTTATGTGTGTGTGCGTGTGTGTGTAAGTTGTTATATAAACGCTTCAATCGTCTCGCTCGTATACACATCAGCACACACCGCAGTCTTAATAAACTCATTTCTGTGTTTGCAGAGTGCAGCAATGGAGGAAACGGTTATATGGGAGCAGCACACCGTGAGCCTGCACAGGGTGAGTTTTCCAACCCGCTGAACGCGTGTGTGCTTGTGCATGCGTGTAAATGCTGGACAGACCAGCTGCAGGATGCACCAGTCACGACTGCTCACTTTTCACATGGCAGACGGCGGAGGAAGAAGAAAAAAAAGAGGCTGTTCAGCTCCTTTTCCTCTTCCTGTGTGAAAAAGAAATCTCATTCTAGAATAACAACAGACCAACAACAGAGCACTTTTCAGCTTTCTTCTCTTGGCTTGGAAACTAAAAGACCAAAACGTCACTTATACAGAGGAAAGAGTGTTCACTACTTATTCACTACTAGTTTACTTATTTTGCACAATTCACGGGAGGTTATACTAACTTTATACTTGACTTATCAAATTACATACACACATGTCAAAATAATCATTTCCTCTCATATTATTATTATGTGCAATGCAATGATTCTGATTTTGAAACAGTTGTGTAGCCTAGCAAGTTAAGATGTGATTAGGAATCAGAAGGTCGCTAGTTCAAGCCTGTTGAACCCCAGATGCTGTTACTTTGGAGAAGTCTGGAGACCCAGGCGGTTGTCACAGCAACGTCGGCTGCCCCGATATCTCCGTCCACGATCCCTTTTTTCAAACCGTGCCCCGTTGTTCCCCTCAGGGTATCCACGACTGACTGGCACACGAAAGTACCACATGACCGAGAGAGAACGGTGCCAGGAAGTTCAACTTAGGTCTGAATCAGTGGTGCAGATTATATACCACTAACACACACACACACACATACTCACTCGCTCACACACACAGTGACCTCCATGCTAATTGTCTGACCCTGCGCTTGTAACGGTGTTGTCACGGCCGCTCAGGCTTGTCGGACCGAACGTGTGTTAATCAGTAGCAGGAACCTGCAGCAGCATGCAAGTGTGGAAGTGGATTAAATATGATGTGGTAGAAAAACGATGCATCTGTAGCTCAGGTGATAGATTTGAAACTGCCGTGTGGAATCTCGAACCTTCAGGAAGACAGTTTTGATGATTGTGTGTGTGTGTGTGTGTGTGTGTGTGTGTGGACAGATTTATTTAAACACAGCTAAACAAGTTGTCTTGTGGTGCTTTTTTAGGCTCCGGGATTCGGGTTTGGTATAGCCATTTCAGGTGGACGGGACAACCCTCATTTTCAGAGCGGCGAGACCTCCATCGTCATCTCAGATGTTCTCAAAGGAGGACCGGCCGAGGGGCTACTACAGTGAGTCCTTGTTCCAAGTGTCCATGTCCAAGACCCTCTACATTCTACATGTTTAAACTAAAATCATTCCTATAAATAAATCACTGCGTTTATTCATCAGCGAGAATGACCGCGTGGTGATGGTGAACGCCGTCTCCATGGACAACGTGGAGCACGCCTACGCTGTTCAGCAACTACGGAAGAGCGGCAAAAATGCAAAAATTGTAAGTTAGGACGTTATATTTTATTACACTGTAAATTTTAAAGTCCTCGAATAATCTCGGGCGTCTATTCCTGTAACAGACGATCCGACGTAAACGGAAGGTCCAGATTCCGGCAGCTCGACTCGGCGAGCGTGAAACGATGTCCGAGCGTGAAGAAGACACCGAAGATGAAGAATACGCGGGACCTGCTGCCGGTGTGGGTTCGAGCAAACGCACCGAGCGAAGCGGAAGTCTGGGAAGAAGAGAGCACAGCGCCTCACCTCGTTCCGACAGACGCTCGGTCTCCTCCGCCGGCCCCCCGCGACCGGCCAAAGTAACGCTAGTCAAGTCGCGCAAGGCCGAAGGTGAGTCTGATCCCGTCACAGAAGCGTGCGGTTCGAAAGACCCAGTGGTCTGATTTTATTGTCGATATTCACGCATGCAAGTTTCGGGGTCTGATCGAGGTTCGTGTGGCTCTGTGAAATCACTGCATTTCACTTTAGAGTGTGGCTGCATTCTCGATGCTCAGTCCACTGGGACGTGAGAGGCACCGATTACCACCACGCATTATTTATAACTAAATATAATTAGTGTTAAAGAATAAAAGTACAAATCGCTTATAAAGGAGCACAAATAGCCTCTGCACAAAGGGCCAAAGCAGTGACGTGCTCACAATGGAAATAGTTGCAGAGAGGCACGAAGAACGCTTTCATGATTGTTTAGGATCACAATAGTGGCAAACATGCCACTCGGGCACCTTGAAATGTTACTGAACGATGGTCCAGGTGGCCCTGAACTACCCCTTCTATACATAGCTGCTTCCCCTGCATAGTTTCCATGCACTCTTTTTGTCGTTGAGAGATGCTAACTATGGCTGGAATGTTTTGCTTTCCTTATGACACATTGTAGGAGGCAACGCGCTCATCTTACAGGAGTTCATTCTTCGTGGGTTTTCTTTTTGTCGCTCTACAACGTGTGTGTGTGTGTGTGTGTGTGTTGGTGTTCGTAGAGTACGGCCTGCGTCTGGCGAGTCACATATTTGTAAAGGACATCACACCTGAAAGTCTGGCTGCACGTGATGGGAACATACAGGAAGGAGACGTCGTGCTGAAGGTGAGCAACCACCACCACCACCAGCGGCGGCAGCTGCACGTGCACGCTGAGCGTACGTAAGAGGACGACGGGCACTTTCATACGCCTCTCCTGTCTCCTAAATAATCACAGATAAACGGCACCGTGACGGAGAATCTGTCACTGACCGATGCAAAGAAACTGATCGAGCGTTCGAAAGGGAAGCTGAAGATGGTGGTACAGCGGGACGAGCGCGCGACGTTGCTAAACATTCCCGATGTGGACGACAGCATTCCTTCTGCCGCCTCGGACCGAGATGGTGAGGATGTTTAGGGCCAGATCGGTGTTGAAGGATTTATACTCTCATACAAAATGATCAGGCCTGATATGTGAGGAAGTCGAGTTATATATCTGAGGGTCACCATCACTTCTTCCTTTAGACATACTACTATATATATATTTATATATTTTACTCGTGCATAATGTGTGCAACCATTTCAGCTCCAAGCACTGTTGTTCAAAAGCAGATAATGCCAGAATGATTAGAAGTACCTTCTTATTAAATATGTGACCCTGCGTATAAAACTAAAGTCGTCAGATATAATTATCACAAATGAAATCGAAATGAAGTGATTTGACTTTCTTACTGTAAATCATCTCTCATACACTGTGAGGTTTTAGGACTTCATTATTGAAATATAATTTCTCACATGATAAAAACAAATGATTTTGTTTAGGAACTTTTTCTTTTCTATCATTATAAAATAAATTTGGATGCTTCACATGGACTGGAAGCCGCTACAATCACCTCACTTACAACAGTCGGTAGTAAAAGTTTCAGCTGCAGTCGGGGACTCGATTTATGTGAGTAGTACCGAGTTTATAATGTATATTGTGCATGTATATACTGTATATATATAAATCAATAATCGAATTTTATTTTTCTAGAATCTTTATCTTTACTAAAATGTAACATTTTAAAATTGTTACTTTACCGTTTTGGAGACACTTTCGTTATGTCCTGGTTGAGCAGTTATCTGTCAGTTGGATGTCGTACGTACGCGACAAACAAATAAACAAATCGACCCGAATTGATTTGTTTAAACACGTGGAAACATCAGGAGAGACAATCGTGGTTCATAAACACTGAAGTCGAGTCGACTCGTTTATTATTTAAGACCTAAAAAGACTTCGCTCTTGATTCTTACCTCGTTGCCAAGTGACTGTTGCCGGGTCGAGGTCGAGTCGGACGAAGGCTCTGACCTCATCGGGGGTGAGAGTGGCAGGATCTGATTTCTCCAGTCCAAGTCGCTGAAAACAAATCGAATTCTCCGTGTCAATACAGAAACCCTGCAACAGACTGGTGACCCGTTCGGGTGTTTAGTGTATTCACCCCGTGTGTGTCCCACCGAGACTATATAGGATAAAGCCCCGGTGCATCATTTTGAGCAATTTAGTGTTAAGGGCCTCGCTCAGGGGCCCCAACAGTGTCAGAGTAATGGTAGTGGGGCTCGAACCCGTGACTCTCGGATCTCTAGCCCAATAATCACGAATCCATCACTAATTCATCGTTATGATTCTTGCTGCTGTGGACTAAATAAACACATGTGTTACAGGGCCCCCTACAGACGAGACAGGGAACCACAGGGTGTGTCGTGCTGGAGGTGGCGGCGGGGTCGAGGTACGGTGGACTCACCCGCAGACGGTCCAGCTGGATGGCAGAAAACCGTCTCACACCATTGACTGAAGGAACCAGTCGGTTATACAGAGCCTAAAAATCATCATCATACACAACGGTTACACACAACAACTACACAAACGGTACTATAGAAACAGATACTTGTGATGTAACGATGCACTTTTAACCCGACCCACCCCGACATGTTTCGATCTTCTCTGTTATTAATTTAAAGCTTCTAATGACAAATTATTTTTATAAAGAAATAAAACAATTGTGTATTTGTTATTATATTGTAATAATTACAACAAATCAAAGTTTTATTTCTGATGTGTTTAGTTTCACAAAAGTGAATCGATTCGTATCAACTCCTGCTGAATCGTTTAATCCCTAATAAATCACTACACAAATGTAATGACAATATAAACAATTATAGTAGTGTAATAATCACTACACAAACACAGTAGTGTAATAATCACTACACAAACACAGTAGTGTAATAATCACTACACAAACACTAAACCAATATACACAAATATCACTACACACACAGGATCACTATAGAAAAACTAAACCTAACTACACAAACATGTGCTCTATACCAATGTACACAATCACTACACAAACATGATCACTACACCGATGTACACAAACATCCTCCTGTTTCCAGTCCAAAAACATGCAAGCGAGGAGAGTAAAACACAAACCAAAAAATATCTACACAATTTATTTTTATTTTAAAGGTTCGAATATCAACTTCTGTTTTCCTTCCTAAAGTTAAAAACGATGACGACACAATCACACACAAATATTAATACTAAACATGTACATTTAAAATCAATAATAATAATAACAATAATAATAAATAATAATAATAATAATAATACATAATAAATAATAATAGTAAATGATAAATAATAATACATAATAATAGTAAATGATAAACAATAATAATAAAAAAGCATAATAAATAATAATAATATTATCAATAATAATAATAATAATACATAAAATAATACATAATAATAATAATAATAATAATAATAATAATAATAAATAATAATAATAATACAGTCTCGGTCGTTACCTTATCTGACTGTGTTGCTTCGTGCAGAATCCGAGCATCAATCGCTGCTGCCACCAGGTTGTTTGCTGCCGTTATGGCATGAATATCACCGGTGAGATGGAGATTAAACTAGAGATACACAACCGAGAATCATCAAGTGTGTGTATGTGTGTTTGTGTATGTGTGTGTGTGTGTGTGTGTGTGTGTGTGTGTGTGTGTGTGTGTGTGACGCTCCCTCACCTCCTCCATGGGGATGACCTGAGCGTATCCTCCACCTGCAGCCCCACCTACACAATAATACACACACACACACACACAATTACATCCCAATATGAACTCACACTGTGGCTCTGTCTGATCTGACCGAGCAACTGAACAACAACAACAACAACACTAATGGGGACATTTATAATCCATGTGCTGGAAACGAACCACAAATAAACAATTTTAGTTAATACAAACTGTATATAAGTCCTATATAATATATATAACTGTATATTTATATTAATATATATATTTTACAACTATCTATTTATAAATGTGTACACACACACACACACACACTTTAGATCCCGAGATCCCAAACCTCAGAAAGGCTTGTTAAACTGAAATAACCAAGAAGATTCGTTTCATATTTTATTTTTAATTTAATGTATTTATATAAAATAAGAACTCGGTTCCGCTCCGCTGCTCTCGTACCTTTGACCCCGAATGTGGGTCCTTGTGATGGTTGTCTGAGGCAGGCGAAGGAATTGAGGTGCAGGTGAGCTGAGAGAGCCTGGACCAGACCGATGGTCACTGTGCTCTTCCCTTCACCAAGCGGGGTCGGGGTGATACTGTCACACACACACACACACAAACACACACACATTACAGGTATGTGTATAATATATAACACACACACACAAACCGTACATTACAGGTATATACACACTAATTATACTGTCGTGGTGATACTGTCACACACACAAACTGTATGTTACAAGTGTATATATACACACACACACACACACAAACACGCAAGACCCAGATGTATACACACACACCGAAAGTGGCGTGACACATATAATAT
>JAOTRQ010101207.1:0-10192 GCA_028565875.1 Hoplisoma paleatum | reverse complement strand
TACGAGCAGCAACCGGTAGCCAGTGTAGTTCAGTAAGCAGTGGTGTGACATGAGCCCGTTTTGGATGGTTGAAGACCTACATGTTCATGTTCATACGTGTTAAAAAATTAAGATTCAGATTTGAATCTTACAGACTTAAAATCTTAAAAGATTTGCGTTCGTGGTTTTTAGCCAGAATCGAATGTATGTTGGGTAACGAGGTTTTTATATCTTTCAGCTGACTTAAAGGCGGTTTTAAAAAAAGGCATTTCTTTTAAATTCTAGCATTTCTTGCGAAATCTCAAATATTTATAGTTCCTTCTGCCACTTGATAGTGTTTGGTTCCCTATTTCTGATCAGAATGTGAAGAAATGACTATCGCTCTGTCAACCATGACATGTTGACAGGATACGTGGTTAAAAATGACTGGTGGCTTTGAATTTGTTATGATCTCTGCTAAATTATTTTACAACTGTCCTCTATTTACCAAGTATTTACCAACAACCCTGAAGAAACAACAGATTGTTCGTCAGTGCACTGTTTAATGAGTTGACTAATATGACTTGGATAAATAAAAATTCATCAACAACTGTGGCAGGAGTTCACAATTGTGACTAAACACAATGCAGAAGTTGAAGGTTAATGATCTTGTCGACAGCACAACAGTTGGCCAATTGACCACGGGAGGGCTCGAACCAGTGACCTACCGGTCAGTAGAATAGAATCTTAAATCACAAAGCCACTCAAAGAACAAACGAAGCTAAAAGCTTGATGGCAAAATTGGTTTCTATAAACCAATTTGTTTGACTAGATTTTGTTCATTTTTAGATGTTTCTCGGTGATTGTCAGAATTAGACTTTATTAGCCAAGTACGATCGCACACGCCTTTGGTTATACAGACGTCTTATACACACTAATCCTCTCTCACACACACATTCCCACTTTCATATAAGAAAACATTTGCATGTGTGATTCACATTATATATTAAAAATAACACAGCGTAAAAGTTCAGGGCCTCCGAATCCTTAAATAAATGTAAAAACAAATGTATTTCAGTGTGCACGAATGTTCATGAGTGAAATGGTTTGTAGGGTAAAAAAAACCTGTTCTGTTGCCGGGTTGCCTGGCTGTTCGAGCTTTTATGCTTCTGAATCACCTACCTGATGGAAGGTACTGAAATGAAAAACTGATGATGACCAGGGTGCGACGGGTCAGTGATGAGTACACGATCAAACATACTCAGGTAACTTAAAGTTGGAATAGAACAAAAGATTTTGGAAGTAATTTCAGTGCTTTCGTTTGAAATATGAAAACTACATAAAGACATGTGAGACGGTGCTCTCTAATGTTCTTCCTAAAAACGTATGTGTAGTTTCTGAAAGATTATAAAATCTAAATTAGAAAACGATTACGAAAGTCTTCCTCTGGTTACATAACACTATTCAACAACAAGGTGAAAGGTTAAGCCATGTTTCATGGTCTCATTTCACGGGCGCTCTTCCAGCCATGCACAACAGAAGATATGCCTGTGTGTACGTGTGTTACGTACGTGGGGGTGGGGGTGGGGAAGGGCGAGGGTGCGAACCTGTTGGCCTTAAACAGCACGTCAACAGATGTGACTGACGGGCCACATGAAGCAAAGTTAACCGGTGGCCTTAACGCCGGATAGATTCATTTCACTGTTCCTGGAAAGCTTATGAACGTTAAATTAAAGGTCTAAACACCGAAGGACCAGCAAGCATGTTCTTATTGTTGTTATTTTTCATTTTCCATTAAAATGTGAGTGTGTGTATGTGTGTGTGACTGACGACCTGTTCAGCTGTTTAGTGTATTCACCCAGAGTGTGTCCCACCATGACCCTAAACAGGATTAAGCGCTGGTGAAACCTGATACTGGATGGATATTAATCATAAATATAATCATATCAAAATGATCCAGTTTTAATGATCAGTATGAATCTTTAATTTAAAAACTCATGCAAAAAAACCTATTAACAGGCACTGAGACAGAATTGAACCCACACACAAAAGTAAAATCAGCATTTGTATATAGCGAGCATCACCTGATTAAAGGCTCTGATTTAATACGTATTAGCTGTAAGTAAATTTGCCGTGTGCAACAACAGGAGATGAATCATTTCTCTATGCAGAGACAATGTAAATGTGAACAAATTATCTGACTAAAGTCTCTAAATAGAGTCCGAATCTACTGGAACAATAATGACGCACCAATTAACTAAGGTGATGATTAAACACTGCATGATTCATCCATGTAGTCGCTTCGTTGATGGAAACGAAACAACCAGAATAGCATAAGTTTCATCCCATGTGCTAAAACAAGTTCACACTCGAACGCTCTATGGTCAGTATTTACTCAGTCCTTTTAAACTGGTGCAAAACCTTCCACTACTATACACAGAATGCTTCTCGTTTCTGCAACTTTACTAAATATCACATCTGGAACATCTGCAAACTAGTTTATGTTTAGTTTGTGTCCACTTAGAAGTCCACGAAGGGCTTGCTGAGGACTTTATGAAAACAATATGTTAGCAATGAAAAATAAACAGTAAAGCATGTGTTGAAAGGACATTTGTAAAGACACAAAATTGAGAAGAATTGAGAAGGATCACGACCCGTCATTATATAAAATGTAAATGAAATTGCTCAGTTGTGTAATTTTTTAGCTTCTTGTACCAATGAAAAGTTTCATATGTAATAAGAAAACCTTTCCAAAAAGATTTGTCCTTTGGGAGTACTTTTCAGCCCGACCTGGCACTATGTAAAACAATTCCCCCTTCCTTAACCACCAAATATAACCTGTTAAACCAGAGTTCAGTCGATACAGAAATATAATTTCCTTCTATTAGACATCCTGGATGTAAGTATTAATGAAACGGGAAAAGTCCGGGAACGTGAAGCGTGTTTAGAAATAGACGCCGAAAGCTGAATGTGAAATCATGTTTGAAGGAAATTCAAAAAACATGCAAAACAAAGTCAAGGGTTGCGATGGGTTCACCGCTGTTCACTCCGTCACCTCAATGAACCACAGTGAGCTAAAAATCCACCGATGGATAAATGACTTACAGTACGGTTTGCCTGGAGTGGTCACAATACAAAAAAGTGAAGAAATGAGAAAAGATGCTGGACAAAGATGACGTCCGTCACTGATGACCAAAACAGGACTGAGATCTTAACCGAGTCTGATTTAGTCTTACCAACCCAAATAGATGAATAACATTCTATCTAATCTAATCTAATCAGTCACACACATGAGCTCCCAAAAGAATGGGAACAAATTCCTCCAGACATACTTACAATCGATTCGGACTCTTAATGAAAACAGCACACACACATTGCCTAACACACACATTGTTGGTTGTATTGTCCATACAATGGCAATTTTATTTACATTTTATTTAATTTTATAGTTGTTAAAGCTTCCTACAGGTGATCGTACCATGTATGGCCTCGTTTTGATTTGATTTTGATATGAAGCTTTCTTATAAATGAACACTTTCTGTTATTTGAAATGGCAACGAGCTCACGTTCAGATGATCAAATACTCGTCAGATAAAGTGCGAATAAACAATCGTGTGCGTGCAATTATTGCAATTGTTTAACTTCTGAAGCGAAGTCCGTGCATCTCGAGATGAATGATTCCGGATGAAATCATCAATCTGTCCCAATTTGTGTGTAGAGCTGAACGAATCTCCGGTTGAACGTACAAAGCATTACGAATGGATAAAAGGATCGTGTGAAGGATTTGTGCTACAGCTGTCATTTCAAACCGGGCCGGCAACAAATAAAGCGCTTTTGCGTCATTCCACCTGGTTAGTGGCTCACCCACTTCTCTTCTTCTACATGCTGTTGCTGAGCAACTCATCTTCACCTAGATCATCACACGTGAGGGTAAAGAAACATGGACCGACCGTGGGTTTGGCGTCACTATTTTTAGCCCACCGTGTTTTTCCAAGTTTGTTTTACAGTAGGAGTATAAATCAGAAAGCATTATTTTATAGCGAGTCCTTTACCTCTAGTTACTGGGTTAAATGTGACATTCAAATCAACTTTAAATAAACAACTATGGCCTGCTGGGTAGGGAACTGGGCCTGGGAACGGACGATGATCGATAGGTCATGACCGAAGTGCTTTTGAGCAAGAAACCGAATCACATTGTTCTCATTTACAGGGGATGCATGCCAAACCAATGAATAATGTTAAACTTAATACTTAAAAAACTTAATAAAGTATTAAAATAAAAGATCAGACAAAGATGAAATCTTTCAAAAGCCCTGTGCTGACCGCTGATCCATGAGAGGAAATAAAAGAAGCCACGAATGTGTCGTATTAGCATGCTGAATGCAAATGTAATGGCTTGGTCCTTTGTATTATTGAAACCGATTGGAACTGAGGTTTACAGCGAGCTGAAATCACGGACAGATTACGAGGTGGAACCTGCCTCGAAGGTTTGGGTTTGAATCCCTCATGCTCCTGTCTCGTCTATGGTGGATTCCTGGCACAGACTATTATATATATATATATATATATATAGCACACAATACCTGACTATAACATGACATCATACTGGCATATTGTGATTTACATGATTCATTTACTTTTGATACTGGCTGTAATAAATTGTACTGATAGATCAGTTTAGTTTAGCTCAGATTATTTTAAGTTTAGATTAAACTGGACAGATAGATTAACTAAACTAGTCTCTAAACCGCCTACATTTCACAATGTGGCAATAACTTCCTCATGTAGTTTGTTTTGCAACCGTAAATTTAAATGTAATTGATTATATTTTCATTGTACTTGCTATTATATGTATGAAATTAGTTATTTTATATATTATCTTTACACACACACACACACACACACACACATATATATATATATATATATATTTCACTTTCCTGGCTATATAAGGAATTTGAATCGTGATCTTTTTGTTTTGCAACAATTTCCTATAAAAAAAGAACCGACTGGTCCTCATCCAGGTCCGAGAAATGGAGCAAAAATGAATATTCAGTGATTTATCACTATCAGCAGGTAAAAACTCCCCTCAGACAAATTATAAACGACTTGCAAATTAAATAAAGCTTATTTGCAAACGGTTGCTAAATAATTAGGACTCTACTGCAAGCTCCATCTCCAGTACTACCTGTTGTCTCCAAGCCAGGAATGTAGTAAAAGGTTTAGTGTTGGTGTGTGTGTCTGTGTGTTTTAACCTGTTTCAGCTCGCTATTAAGTACTGAATCCAGATGAAAAGAAAACATCTACATGTCAGAATGACTTTTTTTTTTTTATATATTTTTTTAATATTGATATTCATGTCAAGTTGACATTCCTGCTGAATAATGTGACATAATGTGACATCTGTGTTGCCAAGTAAGTGTTAAATCACTTTTAGAGTTGGTATGTATTGCTTTAATATGTTACTAGGATGAACCATCATTGCCAATGCCATCTTTAAATAGCAGAACCCGTCACCCAGACATGAACAGAACTGCACTATAAGAGTACACAGATATAAACATGTTTACCCTTATTACTATGTACATATAACATATAATGCAACAGCTCCTAACTGTACTACTAATGTCTATATTTCATTTCTCAAACCGCTAGAGCTGCTGTTGAACTTGCATTTCCTAACAATCAAGCATCACCGCGGTCACAAACGTTCTCAGAATGTAGTTATAAACTTTGTTCTTTTAAAACTGTGGGTCATCTGTTACCAGTCCGAGTCTGATCTAACCAGTAAACAATAAAACACAACTATATTACAAGCTCAGATCCATGTCAGCGGTTTTACCGCCGTGCAGTCGTAAAACCATGTCGCTTCATCGTACAAAATCCTTTGTGCTCAGCTTGTGTGTTCAGTTGTGTTGTTATCAGATGTCGCACTGCCGTTGTGAGCATCTCTGCCAGAACAGACCAGTTGTCCCACTGAACGTTTATGAGAATTTGCATGCTTAATGTCGATTAATTTGAATCTGTTTCTCTGGCAAATGTAATTCTATCAAAGGTTTGTGTTGCAACACATTTTTGAATACAAAACAAACAACAACAACAACAAACTCCAGTGATCTGTAGAACTTTGACATGGTAAACAAGACCTGACAAGCAAGCTTGTTGTTTGAATTGTATTAATTTGGTTAATTTTTGGCTATAGTCGATTGTGATCCACGTTATTGATTTGCCTTGATGTACCTCCCTACACTTATATATCTTGTGTCATTGTACTGTACACTACAGCGATCTGCTTTGTTTACTTTGTTTACTATTTACAATCCTAAAAGCATCCCGACGATGCAGGTAAAAAACAGAGAGAGAGAGAGAGAGAGAGAGAGTACTTTATTCATCCCCAATGGGAAATTTCTTTGTTGTAGCAGCAAATACACATGTACACAATGTAAATACAATACATACACACGCACACACACATATATTACACCTACACATACATATATACACATCGATACATACTCGTACATACATATACATACATACACACACGTAGAAGAAATAAGCTGCTAGAGGTAATAACAGGTTGCAGAATATTCTGTAAACATTTATGTAAACGTATGAATTGTGTTGCGATGGAGGTCAAAGAGGAAAAAAATATTGTTAGGAATAAAGAGTTTGAAATGAAAACAATCATTACAATCAACACGGTTTCATTTATAAAAGTACGCCATTAAAAAAAAAGCACTTTATTGTTAGTACTTGCTCATTTGTGTTTATGACTGATATATCGCAGGCCGGACAGGTATGCGCCAAGGGCCGTATGTGACCCGCGGGCTGTAAAATGCCCATGTCTGCATATTAAACTGGCCCTTAAGTAACCAGAATGATGGCAGAACCCATATTAGCTATTTTTTACTTACACAACAGATTCGGATGATAAAGTCGCTGCCTAGATTCGAATCGTTCTGACTGTTGGCAGATGAGAAAGTCCGAAAAAATGTAAAAATGTCACAGCAGAGTGTAACATGAAGCTCCGATCTATCAGTATAAATAAATGTCCTACACTTAGATTTCATGTCCACGTGTAATAAAGACACCCGACATCTCGTCCGGAAAGCTTTTTTGTTGCACACACAGAAACGGCTTTATGACAGTATGTGCTGACTCCGCAGGTTCAGAACTTTTATACAATCTGTACGTTGACCTCGGTCGGTTGCTGAGGGTTGCTGAGGTCAGCGTGCCGTGTTGTGACACGTACAGAAGATCTGCCTGATGTCTGATATCTGAGCTCCCTGACAGGCTTTCGCTGAAGCGTACAGTGAACTCTAGGAACACAAAACACTCCGGGTGAATGCTCCGGGTTCACTCCCACTGTCCAAAGACATGAAGATTCGGAAATTGTTCTGTGTGTGTGTGTGTGTGTGTGTGTGTCCCATCGTGACTCTACACAGGATTAAGCAGCAATAAAACAAGATGGTGGTGCTTAACAAGATGCTCTGTTCAGACAGAGACAAATGAAATGTAATTTATTTAATACAATTTAATTAATAAGACTTAATTTATAAATAGATGTTCCTCCAAAAGTCCGTTGTCCAAAAAGAGTTCAGTGATTGCTTACTCTCTCATGTGATGCCCAATGCAATGGATGCAGGTTCTGAAAGGGTTAATTCACTGCTAACAGACACACACACACACACACCTTTGACAATCACATGGCTGTAGTTATTCAACAGTGTGGCAAACATACCCCACCTACCATATAGCATATTTACACACACACACACACACACACAGTATTGTAGAAATTGACTGCACATGTTTCTAGGGAGTGTTATGAAAGCTTCTATATTTAGACACAGACTGAGGCCCAGAATAGTGTGTGTGTGTGTGTGTGTGTGTGTGTGTGTGAATGAGGTGGGGGTGGCGGGCCAATTATCAGACCAACATCCAGGAATGTTCACATGAACTCACACTCAGTTTCTTCGAATCTCCTGTATTACCAAAGTCACTAATACATCGGTGTGTTAGAACGGATGTGACATCATAATACGTGTGTGGTTCTTGGAGGGCGTTTATCAGTCCGCAGTGGTCAGTAAGTGTCAAAAGATTGTTGGTCTGTGTGGTCCATTCTAACAGACGTGAAACTGGAGCGTAAAGTGCTGAAGAACTTAACACCGATGGTGATAAGAAGGTGTCAGAAGATACAGCGCAGTACAGGACGGTGGTCATAATGTTACGCCTGATCGCTGTACGTTATATGTATGACGAAAGTTTTTATTTTTCCATTCCCTGGAAACAATTAACACTAAACGCTTCACGGTGGGTCCGTCTGGTTTTTAGGTTTTTCATAAATCATGTGACAGTGTAATTCCAGCCTTAACAGGTCATAACGCACCACCGCAAACACTAGAGAAAACAAACACAGTGTGTGTATCAGACGAACAAGCGTCACTCGTGAGTCAGCGTACACTCCGGAGTCTGGAATGCATCTTAAGCCCACAGGAACAGATGAGGAGGACATTAAACCCGTAAGTGCATGGCACAAGGTTTTTTTTTATATTTATCAGTTGCAGCTGGGGGTCATTTATACCATAAAAGGTTCGACAGTGTCTAAAGAAATGAGGAAGTCACAAGCATTACACTCAAAAGTCATGACATTGCTGAACACCGGGCGGGCAACCATAACAAGTATGTAGGCAACACAAAAACAACAATAAAGGTACGTTTATTTTAAATAGGATGCAAAAATGCAAGCGTGCAGTAAGACACAAAGACACAATATTCACATCCTGAAAATACACATAATGCAAGTAACAGCAGGGTTTTACGACATTCGTAACCTCTCAAGTTCGAAAATTGGGTGCTATGCTAGCCACTAAGATAAATAGGGAGGCTTGTGCCAGGTAGGTACAGTAGCGGTCGAAGTATGGACTCACCTTCTCATTCTTTTTATTTTATTTTCACAATCGCATGTTAATACTGAAGACGGCTGAACGACACAGTAAACCCAAAGTTGATTCATTTTCAGCGTTTGCTTTGATGACAGCTTTGCATTTAGCAGGCTGGCGTTCTCTCAATCGGATTCTCCGGGTCGTCTTTCTGCGATTTCCCAGGATTCCACAATATTCGTTGACTGCTTTGTCAGTCCAACTTAAAGCTGATTGTGAAGTCCAGGTCACGTGAGCCAGCACGCCATCACTATCTTTCTTGGTCAGGTGGACTTTATATAGCTTACAGATAGTGTGTAGAATGTAAAGAGAAATTAAATAATGTAATAAATTAAAATAAATAAAATAAAACATCCCTGGACATCCTAATAAAACACGTATTTTACATCTTCATTCTATTCTGCCATTACTACATCTACTAGAATCCTTTTCCCACACGTGTGTCATGTCATCACCTTTAGGGTTTTTAACAAGATAAAAGTATTTATTTATTTATAAACATATTTATTTGTGTAACAGATGCAACAAAACTTTTATATATGAAGACAAAAGAAAAAAAAAGGAAGAAATAAACTCTTAAACCCTGGACGCGCGTGGTATTAATGTGCCTCTCTATTCCAGGAAGGAATGTGAACTATTAGGTCAGCGGAGGCGCAATGCAGTGGCCATGCCAAATACACACACACACACACACACACACACGCGCACACAAACACACACACTGCACCTCTGTGTGGGGCATCTGGGAGACGCTCTCACACTATTATTTTAACAGCCTAAACTATACAGTTGGTTAAAGGTCTCTTACACAACACAGCCGGGAACCTCGCTGCATGTGTGTGTGTGAGTGTGTGTGTGTTTGTACGGTGATGAGTTGATCTGGCACAGGCGTGATCAAATGTGTGTGAACGTACAGAAGCAGAAATGTAACCGCTGGCTAATGATTGTGAGGAAATGATGGCGGAGAAGAGCAGAAGGTCTTCTGAGAATTACTGGTGTGAGACGTTGAGTAATATACGTAGTCGAATACTATTTAAGAGATGTGTATCGTTGTCATTATTGTAACGACAGGAAGGAGTTTGTGTTAACAAACCTTTTCCTTACATATGAGCGGGTTCCTCGGCAGCAGACAGAACGATTCGATTCAACGTTATTCGTTCGTTTGAACGTTATGATGCTAACTAGGTCTGTCCACAACCAAGGATTTTGTTGGTGGTCGTCATTTACTCCAACTAATCGACTAATAGTCGACTAAAAATACCATTTAGACCGGGATACATATTAGTGAA
>JAOTRQ010101185.1:0-10193 GCA_028565875.1 Hoplisoma paleatum | reverse complement strand
ATGCCCTGAATAGCAATACCTCAGTATAGAACCAGGGACTTCTTACTGTGAGGTGACGGCCTGTCACATATGATATTTCATCCAAAACAGAATGTCTGTCGGTTCACAGTTGATCGACTACATCCACCTGAGCATTCTTTGTTAACACCCCATTCACCAAAAATGAACTGATTACCAATTACAAGTCCACAGAAAGTGGAAAAACACATCATCAAGACTCACTGCCGCAAAACATAAAAAGTACAAATGATGTTTTTGCTGCATGTTGGTCATAACAGCATGGAGCCAACTGCAAAGTAGAAAATCACCCTGACGCTGCCAAATACAAAGACTTGTTTAGTATTTATCACTTTCAAAAATGTGTTTGTGTCTCTTGCTTAGCATTCCTGTCGTCCCCTGCAGAGTAAAAAGCCTCCCGCTGGAGCCGAAAGTGAAGTGAAATCTCTTTCATAGTCTGTGTGGGAAACACCTGTAGCCCCAGTTGCCACAGTCAAATGAGTCTGAAAATCCTGCTGAGCATAGAAATTGGCTCTCTGCCTTGCACAAGTTCAATTTTCTCTGTATTTAAAACTCATCTTAAAACATAAATCTCCACACTAGCAAATTACTTGTTATAAGCCTAAATTGTCTCCTTGTGTGTACTTTCCTTGTTGTTTATAGGTGTACATTTGTTGTCCATAATGCTTTCTGTACTGAAAATTTTACACAAAGGGGTATTGAAAGCACTTCTAGATTCCTAATCCTATTTTAATTCATTGTGTAACTTTGCATGCCTTTTTTAAGTTCTTTCTGCTGTAATTCAATTGTTGTGTACTTGCACTTTTGATATGATGGGTGTGTTTATGGAGTTTAGCTATGAACCCTTCAGCTGTTTAGTGATTTATGATTTTATCATTTTGTAAAAACTCTTCAGCAAGAGTTTCTCCTAAGATAAGATAAGATTACAAATGTTTTGGGATATAATTTTGTCCATTTTCAAAGTTGTCAAATTGAAACCTTCTTAACATTGTGTCTAGGAATGTTCAAGATCATTAAGGCTCTTATACAAGTTCACCTTTTGTTGCATTAAAATTGTTAATTCACGCTTATCATTTGCCAGGATTTTATTTTTTGGTAAGCAAAATACTTTTACAGTGAACGTTTTAGCTAATTGGTGACGATCAGCTAATATTCAGACTAAACACAGAGTGCTGCAGTGCCAGCAGATAGATGGCAGAGGTTAAAGGTTTTTTTCTGCAGATGCAGCTTGGTTGCATATTATTACACTATTTCATTAGGGAAATGAAAGTTTCAACCCAGGCCGTATACAACATACAGCTTGCAACTGAGCAGTCGCTTTAACGATAGCAGCAATTTATGTTGTCTGGCCCCTGTTTACCTTCGGACTTCAGTATTATACTGGAAATAAGCTAGCAAAGATAGAATTAGCCAAGCAGAGTAGCTGTACATTTTATAGCGCTTAATGTCATTTAAAAATACTGATTCAGACTTACTGATCAACATCTGCATTGCCTATTAAGACTGAAAGTAACAAACACAGAATCTGATCTTGACTGTCTTGTCAGCTAAAATCAGATTCACAGTTTTTTTTTTATCTGCAGTCCGACACACTAAAATACTGAACAACTGGTATCTAGCCATTTGGTTAAAAAGTTCAACCAAAAAGCTATAAATAAGTAAGCTTATGCTTTGCCCTTGCAGTGTATTTCCACGAGAGCTAAAGGAGGTGTTTGCATCCTGGAGGCAGGAGTGCAGTAACCGTGGCAGGCCGGATATTAGCGAGCGGCTGATCAGCGCCTCACTCTTTCTGCGCTTCCTCTGTCCTGCCATCATGTCACCGTCGCTTTTTGACCTCATGCAGGAATATCCCGATGATCGGACGGCACGAACACTTACTCTCATCGCCAAGGTTACACAAAACCTTGCCAACTTTACCAAGTAAGTGCCTGGATACTTTGAAGGTTTGAAGGTATTTTGTATTGGCAGCATTAATATGTATCGTTTAGCTGACTTCATTACTGTTCAGTCAATCCATCTACAAAACGAATGAGTATTAAACTTAAGTTGCATCAATCTTACTTTAATAGTTCCACCATCTCACACAATGCATCATCTGTTTTCTTAAAATGAAAATATGCCGACCAGCCACCGTGACTATATAGACGGGTGACAAATTAAAGTAAACCCAACATAATTTATCTCTGTAAAGTGTTGAGCCAGCACATGATTTACTGAATGAAAAAAAACATTTGTCAGTAGATATTCTGATTGACTGAGACGTGTATAAAATCCATTTAATTCATTGTCACATTATGAAAGGAGGACTGACCAAATAGCACCACAAAGCTCTCTGAAATTCTTAAGGGTGAATGATAAGTCATTAATGCCGTGGCAATGAGGTCACAAGGTCAACCCTTAAATACAACCATTTGCGCTTCAAGAATGTTCAGCCAAATCTATAACATATATAATTTACATGGACCATTTTCTTGGAGTATGCAAACAAACAAATTTCACAAGTGTGTTATAATTATTAGTTATATTATATAAAATATATAATATTTATTATATGCAATTTTATTAGTATTATTACTTTATTATTATTATTATCATCCACATTTATAATAGTAAATATTATTATGCAAATTATTGGTTTATCAAATCAAATCAAAGTTTATTTGTCACATACATAGTTATACACAGTACAACCGGCAGTGAAATGCTTTGTATAGTGTATATACAAACATATACATTTGTATATAACATTTTTGTATAGTGGCAATTCAAAGTGCTTCACACAGGGAAATGCATTGAAATGTATACAAACATTTAAAATCATTAAAACAACTACAGTCCTTTAAATATTCCAAGATCTATAACCTCAGAAAGGCTCGAACATTACAAATAAAAGCTTTAAAGGTTTAAAACAACAACAAAACACACACACACACAAACAAACACACACACACACACACACACACACACACACACACACACACACACACACACACACACACAGATATCTAGTAAAATTAGAATAATTAGTTTATTAAATAATTCTATTTTTAAGAAAAGTCTGATATAAGCTTTATATTTGTATTACTTTCTATATTCTAAATATTTGTGTTCTAATTATTATTTAGTTACATTTAATTTTAGCAATATTAATACTATTGTATAATGATTATTTTTTTAAAATATTACATACCATAATATCTATATAAATAGATTTCTGTAGTCAAAATCATTGTTGTTGTTGTTGTTTTTTATCAAAACTGCAGTGGTATCATAGTTTCTATTATAATTTGGTATTATTTATAACTATGATGTTTATCAATCTTGTTTCTGTTGTAGATTTGGCAGTAAGGAGGAGTACATGTCCTTTATGAACCAATTTTTGGAGCATGAGTGGACTAACATGCAGAGATTTCTTCTAGAGATTTCCAACCCAGAGACCATTTCAAACACAGCAGGCTTCGAAGGCTACATTGACCTGGGCAGAGAGCTCTCCACACTTCATTCTTTACTGGCTGAATCTGTTTCTCAGCTCGACCAGGTGTGTATCCATCTGCATGAAAATCTGTTCATCACTCCCTTAATAATGTGGAATTGTGGCTGACCTGTGGGGATGAACTTAATACATCACATAGAAGTTTATGATGAGCAGACAGGCTGAAGAACCTGGAGAAAATACTTAATAATGAGCCAAGTGTTTCAACAATCCTTTTGTAGACTACTGAAGTAAACCGTAATTAAGTCTTCAACTCAGTGATTTACTTTAATCTCTTTTGTTAAGCCTCATAGTCATTCCTCTGTACAACAAAGAGATTAATTAGAAGTAACACAAGTTCTTTTAAGACTCTAAGCTGCATGTGTATCATCATGAAAGATGGCTTTATCAAAACACTTCATGTGTTGTGCATTAAATGTGGTTTGTCGGGATCACGCTGTGTTCACAAGCACTCTGGGCATTACCCACTAATCGCTTGCTGTGTTACAGAGTACCGCTACAAAGCTGGGACCTCTAGTGAGAATCTTGAGGGATGTGAATGTGGCCCTGACTAACCCAACCGGAGCGCCACTTTCCTCTCCCACAGAGCGTGTCGGTTCACCCAGCATACCAGGCTGCAGTGTCTCCACCGGCCTGCACAAGTTTGTCATGGACTCTGAGCTCACTGGGTAAGAAAAGGCATCCTGCACATCGAAATTGGAATTGGGATTGGAAAACACTGCTGTGTTGCACCAATTACCTACACATTCACTCGATCATGTTGGTTCAGTTTCACTGATCAACTAACTTCCATATGTTTTGAATATTTGATTATATTAATTTAAAATATCACCTTTTCCGAACATGTGGATGTGCACTATTATTTACACTTTGTTGGGCATTCTTTAGCTTTGACAGCTTCTAACAAACGTTTTTGGTGCTGTCAAACTTCATATGTCTCTTAGTTGAAATCTTTGCAAAAGCCTCTAGCTCAGTAATTTATTTTGGGTTTTGTGAATCAACTTAACCCCCACCAAAGATTTTCAATTGGATTTATATGTGAACTCAGAAGCACTCTCCAAGACATTTCAGGATCTTCTCATCCAGGCTTTGGTTGACTGGGACTTCACATTCTTTTTTTAATATAGCTTGGCATTTCTGGAACACTATGAATCCAGATACATGATCAGGATTACCAGTTCTTGCTGTAGACAACACAGCCCCTGACAGGGGGGATGATACTCTTTTGGTCACAAGGCTGGCCTTTCATACATCTAACATAACACTGTTACAGTGTCTGTACAGTTTCATCTTCTTCTTCAGTATTCTAAAACTCTTCATTCTTATGCAAATCCCCCCTGACATATTCTTGTCAACTTTTGATGTTTCTTATGGAAAAGAGTGCATTGTAACCAAGAAGTCCTTGTAAACTCAGTGGTGAAACCACTACCAGCCTTCATCATGTAATCTTGAAGGTGTTTTGCATTAACACTGAGGTTTTTCAAGGTCCTTATACGACTGAAGACTCTTGCTAGACCAATAATGTCACTTAAATGTTTGGTTCCCCTTGAATGCATTCATGGGGGGTATATATTCATCACAGGTAAAGAAATATGTTTAACTATGTTTCTTCTTCAATTTAATCCAAAAAAATTAAACTAAATTATAAAAGCTTTGAAAACTACAACATTATCTGGGGTCAAATAATTTTGACATGGCTAGTCTAACAAAATATTCTGTTACACACCATGTAATGTGACGTTATGTAATGACATGTATCATTCAACTCATAAAAAAGTTATCTAAATCAGAATCTTGCTTTTTTTCAAACTTTAGAGGAACATCCTTGAAGTCTTTTGGGGGTTGGATATTTTTGTTTGCAACTATACATCAACCTGGACAGATAATGAAGATTTTAAAGCATCCATTTTTCATCTTTCCATCATCCTTATAACACTATAGTTTATTTTGTGTAAAGATCTTTAAAGTGGGGAATAGTACACAAAAATAAAATAGGACATAACAGACATCAGATAAAATGTGTGGGGGTAAATTGGTTGCTTTGAAAGTTACCAGTAAAGACAAAAGACTCAAATATTCAAGGATTTTTTATTGTCATTCACATCACATCATGTGGTGAAACCAAATTATAATGTCAAGTACTCAGTTACATCCAAAGAGCCATTATTCAATGAATACGAATAATTAAACTGCTAATAAAATGATAGATATAGAATTTGTGCAATAAAAAGAGTAGCATTATGAATGCAGTAGTATGGAGTGTGGTTAAAGTGTCCAGTATACTTGAAAAGAGACATTTTTAATTTTTCCAGAATTCATTAGTAAATTGTTTCCTAATAAAACAAACCTGATTAGTACTGAGCAACCACGTTAGAAAATAAATGTGCCATGTACTATGGGATGTGAAAATTCAATTTAAACCTTTTCAACTGCTTCATGGAAATGAAGACAGACATAAATGTTAAGGCCTACGTTATTTAATTATAACTTTGTTTGATGCTATAAAAGCTCTTTATTATCTTGGCAGCCCCAGCGCAGGGTGCTTTGGAAAACATTATAGGGCATCATTAGAATTGCTGATAGTGCATTGTTTTCCCAGCTAAAGTGATTAGCAGGCACATTCTGTAGGTTCACATTTCCTGCATCACCAACTATGTTTGTGGTCAAGGGGAATCTGATAAAATTAGACATTCCCTAGATAACACCTTGCTGTTTAGATTATCAGTTACAATGTACTTTTTATTGAGCAGAGTGGATTACAGGATAAATCACAAATTTAATTATTGTTGCATGGATAAATGGACGGACGGACAGATGGAAATCTTTAGATCAGTACAGTCTACAGATCAGTTAGCATCCTTCAAAAATGCAGATAGTAACATTGTGAAAGAAAAGAAATCTGTAAAATAAAAGATAACTGTACATAAATTGTAATGTACAGTCGTATATGTCCTACTGTGTATATAATTATGCACAATTATGTGTGTAATGTAAACTAAGAGTAAACATTTGTTGTTATACACATTGTTGTGTACTTAAAGTAGATTTTAAAACCTGTACTTGACTGACCTACAAATTGTAATTCACTGCATTTTAAATAATATCTGGGATTGAAATGCAAAAATCATATTTAGAAAGCACTGCAGTGAAATGGGTTGCCAGATTGCAGTGGTTTTAGCCTATTAAAGTCCAGGTAAATCTCTGTATAAATGCATAAAAAGCACACAATTAGGCAACACTGTATACACAACAGATGTTTGTAGTTAATCCTGTCAGACCCAAATTAGTCTTGTGTTAGACTAGTAACTAGACTACATTTGCAGCATTCAGCATTGATTTTTTCTTTAAACCAAACCATCACTAGTCATCACTAATACCTTGGTAGTAATAGTAATAACAGTAATAGTATTTTTATTTGAGTATAATATATTAGTACTCTTTTCACTAGGAATTAGACGTATGGATGTATTGACGTAATACATTCACCATCAATCACTTTGCATCTATTAATGCACTCAGCCAAACAATGAGATCACTTTATTCATTTATTCATTTTCAGGCTGGTGGATTTCACAAGGCTGCCATCCCCAACCCCTGAAAACAAAGACTTGTTTTTTGTAACACGTGGTTCGACTGTTCAAGCATCTCCAGCTCGCAGCTCGAGCTACTCAGAAGCAAACGAGCCTGACATGCAAATCTCCAATGGAAACAAGAGTCTGTCCATGGTGGACCTGCAGGACAACCGAAGTGTAGAAAGCACAGCCAATACAACCTCCAGTGACCCCACTAATGACAGCCAGAGCTCGGCAGCATGGGGCACTCGCACGATGAAAAACAGCACAGTTGCAGGACCTACCCTTAGAAAGGCAGTACAGGCACCCGCAACAGCCTGCATAGATAGTGCTCCGGGACGATCTCAACTCCTGGCCCCGCTCTCCTTCCAAAACCCTGTGTACCAGATGGTGGCCTCGATGCCCGTGTCACCACGAGGTGACTCTGGGTCAGAATGCCAAAGCTCAGTTGGCTCGCAGAGTAACACAGAAGAAGCCGGAAACATAGGGATCAAGCCCACATTCATCACCCAAGCCAACGTGGGCACATCAGTTGGAGGAAGTACCAGCGACGATTTAGCAAGGCGCTCTGGTGACTTCACACGAAGGCAGATGTCTCTTAGTGAGGCACAGCACCAAGCTAACGTACCCAGACAGAACAGCGCTGGCCCACAGAGGCGGATTGACCAGCCTCCGCCGCCTACAGTCACACGAGGTCGGACTCCACCCAGCATGCTCAATACCGCACCATATCCAAGGCCGTCCAGCGGTAGCATGATGTCATCATCATCCCCGGATTGGCCCACAAATGGTGCCAGACTAAGGCAGCAGTCTTCTTCTTCTAAAGGAGACAGTCCTGAAATCAAACAGCGTACCCTGCACAAACAGGTAAAAACACTGCTTTTTATTTCTCTACTAGCTAGTTAGCATAGGACTGTTTATTGTTTGTATATGCTTATAATTGTATATATGCATGCTTGGCTACTATAGTCCACTGCTTAGTAGTATGACAAAAAAAGGAATATAATGTTGCACATAATATACACTTTGTGGCAGCACAGTCTCATATTACTTAGCACTGTTGATTCACAGCAAGAAGTCTTAATTGCAGATACACAATAGAGTTGTTTTTGAAATTTCTACTGTGTATTTACTGTCGTTGCTGTAACATTTCCTTGATGAATAAGTAATTTTTTTTAAAGAAACAAGGTAAAATTCATCTTGTTTTACCACAATGTCAGTATTTCCATTTCTGGCAAAAACGTATGCAGACTCAGGGAGGACATGCAAACTTCACACAGAAAATTCCTTACCCAGGAATCAAACCCGGGACTTGCTTTTAGGTGACAGTGCTAAACCACCGTGCAACCCAAACTAAAATCTTTGATGTGAATTAAATTGTTAAATAAATTATTATTACATACTATGATTTTCAGGCTGTCAGTATTGAGTAGTCAGTTTTCAATATTCATTTGTGATATTTATTTCACTTACCGACTGATTGAAGTATTGGACACAGTGGCCAGGCAAGAACTAGGAAGTTCCTGTTTGATTGTGTTGTTGTTTTTGTTGATTTTGTGTGGTAGACATCTCACAGCTGGACTGTGTTTGGATGACAAAGTATATTAAGTACAAAGTACACTAAATGTGTAAATGAACATCTTACAGCTTTCACATGAACATTTGTTAAAGATATTGATTAAAAAATCTGCAGAGAAATTACATGATCAAAAATGAATCAGGTGAATTATTGCTTGGTAACTGTATGAAAAGTTTTCAGACATGACCAAGAGCTTTTCTTTCTTCTGAATTGGAGTTGGGATGAAAGAGAATGTGTTCTGATGCTTTGCCAAATTGTTATAATGAACAAACAAACCAAATTTTAATCAAACAGGCTGCCTGAAGGCAATGCAATCAGCATGATTAGTTTGAAATGGTTTCCAGTTTATTTAGTAGAGTTAATCTTGCTGTTTTCCAAATAAATACTATAATTTTATTCCAAATAAATGAATTTATACTGAATAGAAAATACTTGTAGAATGCTGTTCTTGAGTCTCACATTTACAGTAAAAACGTATGAATTTGTATGAACTGTTAATGATTTGCACAATTTGCATCCTTTTTAAATCAATGTTACTGCCATTTCTTGATTTTGACTTCATTTGTTATTTTGTCTGTGGCACAAAGTGCTCAGTGGGTAGTTCTGTCTCCTTACAGCTTTGATTTCTTCTTCCTGGGTCTGCTTGCATTTCCTCTGTGAGTTCTGGTTTCCTCCCACAGTCCAAGAACATACAGCCAGTTTACTTGGAGTCACTGAATTGTCCGATGCAGAAAAGAGTGTAGTGCCATTCCAAATACTTAAATAAATAAATAGGGGGGGTTGTGATATGCCAAATCAAGGATGTGTATAAAAATCCACTGTGGTGACCCCTATGGAGCAGCCATAAAAGTGTATTTTTCTACCTTGGTTAAATATGTAATACTTGTGTTTTACAGGGTATTTGTGTATTGTGTATAATAAGGTTGTACCAGGGCTTTACCCCACACTTACACTGAACATGCATAATTAGCAAATGCCAAATGTAACTGTGGAATAATGCTTTGTGAATTGTACATGGATAATGCTAAATAAAATCGACAACATGTATTTAGACTACTACCCCTGTTTTGACTAATACATATTCCTGTATTTTAAGACAAATGTTGTTTTACCTATTGTTTACATTCAGAACGCAGAGTAAACCAAAAAAATCAGGGTTTTCATTTATTTTTATGTATAAACCAAGCCACTTTCTTGCATGTTTATAAAATGATTTCAAATATTGTCTGGTTTCTAAACAGGCGCCATCCCCAGTGAATCCCAGTGCTCTGGACCGCACTGCTGCCTGGTTGCTAAATATGAATGTGCAGTATCTGGAGCAGGAAGGAATAGAACCAGATTCCAAACACAGGGAAGATCTGCCCAACAAGGATGATCTCAGCCAGACTGAAAAGGTAACGCTCCCGACAACTCATGGCACTTATGTGAGTAGTATACCATGATGGCTGTAGACTAGTGTGTGTGTGTGAGTGTGTGTGTGTGTGTGTGTGTGTGTGTGTGTGTGTGTGTGTGTGTGTGTGTGTGTGTGTGT
>JAOTRQ010101166.1:0-10195 GCA_028565875.1 Hoplisoma paleatum | reverse complement strand
TTTCGTCCTGTATCCTGATTGGTTCAGTCCACTGTCTATATTAAAGATAAGCCAATGGGCCGCGTCCTCTAAATTTTAGGCCGGTCTCTTAGAAAAAAAGACAAAAAAATCGAACAGCATGCCCGGTACGCCAGATTACCAGTCCAGCCCAGTTCACAACAATGGGATGAGCTGGCACAAGCGCTAACATCAAAAATACATTTTATCAAAAACACAACATTCACTGACTGCCTGACTTGCAAATAATTTCACTTGAACAACTTTCTGTAATTAAATTTCAGCAATAATTCATAAACTCCAGTTTTGGCCTGGCATTAGCCGGCATGTTTAATGTTTTGTGAGAGTTGTTCTGCTTTGTATTTTACGATTGCCTTACTGACTGACTGAATTAATGAGTGTACAATGCTGATTCGTTCTACCCTGAATTAATCTAGTGTTCAATTTTGAAGATTACTTACTAGCCTCCTTCTATGGAGTGCACACTGGATGATGTAAAACGCTGTTTAGGAACTCGGCTTCTTATATTTGAAGTCAGAATAAATTTTGGCTGTTGATAAAATTGTTATAACTGAGGTGATAAGACATTGCTATCAGCTATGAACTTGACGAATCAAAAATTAAGTACCTCTGACGTACTTCATCCATTATCTTACCAAACACGTCATTCTGAAGATCAAAACTACCTGCTAATCAAACCACATAAATGCAGTTTGAAATTTTTGAAAACGTCTTCTGCTTGTTGACTGAAGTTGTGTATAAACACTTTAAAGTTTGCTTGTTTGGAGTACAAATGCATTTTACATTTGTAACCTTGCAAATGCAGGTTGAGATGGCTGGAGATGAATCAAAAGAGAGTTCTTCAGTACTTTGATATGTGTTTTGCTTAGTAGGGATGTAACGGTACGCTATCCATGATCTGGTGTGATGTGATTAACACCTTCGCCATCTCACAACATTAAACAGAAGTTTTGTTGTACTATTTATTTCTATTTACTATACTTTACTGTACTATTTAAATGTATGTGATTTATTAAAAATGCGATTTTGTTTGTGATTTAGCATTATTATTTCTTGGATTGGTGAAAGCTATGCTGAAAATGCTGGTTGTATGTTTTGTGTTTAAAAAAATGTAAAGCACCAGTGCCTTCTTTTAAAAGTGAATTTCATAAACTAATTATGCCCACAATAAAACACCCAGGATTCATCCAGATACAAAACACTATTGATGAAATTTTCAATCAAAAATTTGACATCAGACTATGTTGGATATCCGGACATTGTGGAATTAAGGGAAACGAACAAGCTGATCAGGAAGGAAGAGGAACCCACACTGTTGTATTTTGGACACATAATGCCTTACACTTCATGATGTTTTAGTGCATCCAAAAAAACAATAAAACAATGAAAGTACCCAGATGGTGCACTTAAAACGGTCAAACAAATTCGTAGAAACGATGGACATTATACCCACTAAACCGACGCTGTTGTATCTATATAACGGAAGGGGTGGGACATTTGACTGGTTAATAGTGGCCATCGCCAAATCAGAAGCGGAGGCAACTTTTTTTGTATAAATGTGAGTAGCATTAAAGAAATGTTCTGTTAGTAGGATGTAAACAAAAGCATAAAAATGCATTATGTAATATTTATGGTACACTTATGTAAGCTTTGGAAAGCAGCAAAAGACTTTTAATACATTAAAAGAAGTTTTTACTTAAGTTAAACCAGCAATATTATTCAACTTTCTTCGTAGTAAAAGCCTTGAGATACAAATAAAATAAACTCTAGCATGAAACACTAATTCCTGCCATGAAGGCCTTAGATGTGACATGGCATCATAAAAACAAACAAAAGTGTATATCGATTCATTTGAAATGATTCACTGGTTTTGATATTTAGTTTCTTTACGATACTTGCTGAATTGTTTCATCGATTACTTTTTGCGTCATTGCCATTCCTATGTAATACACATTAAACATGTACTAAAGTACGGTGGTTTAGTGGGTAGCACTGTTGCCTAACAGTTTGTATGTCCTCTCGGTGTTCGTGTGTTTTTGATATTCAGTTCCTGTGACACCCTTCAGGCTGAGACTGCTGTTCCTCTTAGTTATTCAGCATTACGGGCAGTGCAGATCTAAATGGTTTGGACACGCTGTCTTACCTGTCTGATTAATTATACATTTATCAGACTTTTCTCTTCCTGTCTGCGTCGACTTTACTGTCCCACAGGGCTTCACCATCCAAACCCACCAGCTATGGTGAGAGCTATTTTAAATAGCTATTGTTAAAAAGGAAATTATCTGCTGTATGACATGAATCTTGGTATACTTTTAGTGGCTTCATATTACTGTGGATCTGATGTGCTTTGTATAAGATTTGTATTCTTGGTTGGTCGTTATTGCCTTATTCCAAGCTTTTTATCTGTCTACCCATCCATCCATCTACTTAAGCTGGTCTGGTGGGTATATTTGGTGTGGAACTGATTTGGGTATGGCTTCACCCTTGAAGATGACAAACACAATTTATTCTAAAGGTCTTTACTGGGGCAGATGGGATCCTCCATGACTAAAGACTTAATTAAGGTTTCCAAGCACTACTACTAATTCCTCAACACTACAACTAATAAAGCATTTTAGCAACCATACTGATGGGCATGCTTGATCTGTATAGATCTTCCTTTGCATTGCATGTGGTAGCTGAGTGATGCACTGTACTCAGCATGGCTTCAGATACCTATGACAACCTACCCGGATGTTATTGTCCTTTCCAGCTAAACTAGCTGCGGTCAGTTCTGTACATGCCAATTATTCTGAATATTAGCTGGTGGTATTGTATAAAAATAGGATCCCGTAAAGAAAATAATAAACACAGAACAGTGACGCATATACAAATACAATAATAAATAGCACATGGTTTATTTTTTTTATTTTAGATCATCCACTCATTGTGTTAAATTGTCATCAAACTCATGTACGGTAAGTCAGTTGGATGACGCTCTGTTTTCTCTATCAGCTTTCGTCTGATTGTGGATACGATTTGAACGATAGCATTTTAGGGGAATGCTTTGGCGCTAACCTCTTGTTTGCGCTGTGCTCAGCTGTCTAATCCATCTGTGTATGGGCCCAAGTGGCCCTGATTCAGCCTCCAGACCCTGTAGTGGAGAGAGCTGTCATCTTTACCTTCTGCCAGCTTCCCTCCTACACTGTGTAGTCTGTGTGGCAAGGGTTTTCTTCAAATGCTTTACAAAATGTGCTACTAAAACCTGAAAGTTGTGCCAGTGGGAATTTCTGTTGCAACACATACATCAAGAGTTTGGATTTTTCAATACACATCTCTGTGTTGCCAGTTAGCCTCTAGGATGTACAAATCCATATAATGTACAAAGTCCTGCCGAATACAAGAATACCAAACACAATATTTATGATTAAAAAAAAAATATATATATATATATATATATAATCAAGCATAGGATCAGTTGTACAAAATTGGCGCAGTTTTTTTAAAATCCAGAATGACATTTCTACTGCAACCCACCTGTTTACCTGAGCTTGGAACCAGGACGGTTCCCTTCGGAATTATTTTACCGCTGGTAATTCCTGCACCATTTCACCACACAGTTTCATATTAAACTCATTCATATTAGTTCAGATTAAAGCTTTAAAATGCTTATCAGTTATTATTCCCGAGAAACACATTCTAGCCTGCAAAGCTAATTTATTCCAGTGTTTAAAAGTTTAAGCTCCAGTGACTGACTTTTGACAAACTAAGGGACTTCTCTCAAAGGCAACTTTTACAAAATGGAAATGTTTCATCCCTGAATAGGGATGCTCTCTATTCAGACATCCTTATTGTTACAAAAGAACTCATCAGTGCTGCTTTTTTAATTCAGATGGAAATGTAACTGCTCGACTGAGACCAAGCTGTCTCTTGTCATAAATTTGATTTGGCCTTTCAGTGTTTGTGGCTGATGTAATGTGGTGCTGGCCTATTTATGGACATGGTTCTCAACACAATGTCTAGCTTAGAATTGGGACAGAAGATACCAACATTTTTCTATTTAAACCATCAGCCTTTTATTTGGTTAAGAACTGCAGCAGAACTTGCACGTGAAGTGAATTCTGTTCGAGGTACTCTTTTGAAGCGTGTTCTTGTGCGTAACCTGGTTAAACATAATACTAACCCATTTTATACACGGTCATTCCACATCTGTTAAGACTAGTATCATTAGTAACAGTATTGTTTTGTTATATTCGTCAAATGGTTTAAATATTAAATGTGATGCATAAAAATATTATGTACAGACAGAATACATGCGGGTCATATTCAGACTATATATCGTCTCTAAAAATAGTTTAGCCCTGTCTTTACCACAAGCTATACCCATAGCATAAATCAATAAGCACAGATGAAGAGGCCGGTTTTGCTGAACTTATTTCCTTGTTCAGCAATTTTGTTCTGTATTTTTTTTTCTCGTTTTCTTTCTACACCTTTTCTTTCTTCCAAATGAAAGTTTTCTTTTTAATTATTCATTTTCTTTTATATTTCATTATGCTGTCCATGTCCCCTGACTTTGCTCATCTGGCTTGTATACTGGCTCCATAAGAGGCTGCAGCAGACACAGTGGATTATATAGGAGGTCTTATTTCTTGTTCTGTTTTCTTAATATAATTATATAATTGGTTCATTTATATAAACCAATAAACCTACATTGCATCACTGCTGACTTTGCAAAAGAACATCTAACTTTTCTGACTGCTCTTTTAACAAAAGTGGTTTTGTTATATTTGCAGTCTGAACTGTAGTAGCAGAGACGTTTAGTTTATGCTGTTTACATGCTAGTTACATCTCGGCTGGACTATTGCCAAAGTCTCAACACCCTTTACAGAGTCCAAAATTCTGCTGCCCTGATCCTAACTGGCATAAAGTATGACCCCATCATCACTGGGCCCATTACCGAGGGCATACATTACAAAATACTACGTCTTACTTTTAAGGCGCTCCACGACATGGGTCCTGTTTTTGTGTCTGACCTTCTAATACTCTACAAACCTGCTCATAACCTATGGTCTCCTAATGGTTCCGAGGTTCAGGCTGAGCATTTTGGGTGATTGATCTTTCAGTGTTCCTGCCCTATTGCTCCAAAACTCTGGAGCTTCGTTTCTCTTTACGTTGAACTACATATCTCTGTATATTTAATACTTTATTAAATATATTTATTAAATAATTATCTTTTTTTCACATTTTTTTTCAACCTCTTCTCCTAGTCCAATGTAATTGCTCTGTTTATACTGTAAAGCATTCTTGGGTTCAGCAGGTACTGTGCTATAATTTATTAATTTATGTGTTAGATGTTCTCTAAAGGCTACTTTATATATAAGGAATGTGGTCTTTTTAACTTCACTTAGTGTAAAAAGTAATATTGTGTATGTGTGTGTGAGAGCAATAGAATGCCCATCCCCTAGTTGGACAATTGAGCAGTGATTTATAAGGACTAGGTGTGTTTAATACACATTTAGGTGTGTTGAATATGTCCTATAGTGATGACACCTTCTCTGAAATAATCCTGAAATTAGTCCTGTACTCTGACCTGAGAATTAGGTCTAAGAGTTTAGGAACCTCTGGTCCTTATAATGACCAGGATGCAGAGTTTATGTATGAGGTTGGCAGCCCGTGGCTCTGGATGGACTCGATGGTTCAGCGCTGGTCTCCTTCTCTTTCTCCTGTTATAAACGGAGCTGTACCATACTCAATTCACAAAACGTGTTTTTTTAACATCACATTTGAAGACAAATTATTGGTTATTAATTCAGCAAAGTTATTTTTTGACATTTGTTTGTTTTATTTGGGAAGAAACAACCAGGGCTTGGCAACCCTTGGCTCCGGCGTGTTACATGCATTATGTTTGAATTAGAATGCACTGTGCTACACAGAATAAACACATTTTATCGAATACAATTTATAAAATTTTAGTTTTGTAAATATAATAAATAATTTACTCTTAAAAGCTGCTTGGGCACATCACTTACAAGTATGTGACATGCAATTTGACTTGTTTGTTGATGTGAAATAATTTAAAAAATAAAAAATAAAAATAATAATGTAATTAGCATGGAACAATACAAATCAAATCTTTTTAAAAAAAAAAAATTACAACTTTTTAAGTTTGTGAGCTGTGTGATGATTTGTGGCTCCAGACTATTTTCATTTATATAAAGGGTTTCAGACCCTTTATATAGATGAATGACTTTGTAGATGGATGAATATAGAGGTGAAAAGCTGGATGGATATGGAGGTGGGTGGATCGATTTTTGCATAATTTATGATGATTTGATTAAAGTGGATAGTTTTGTTTGTATTCTGCAGTTTGTGTTAGTCTTTCAACCAGCATGAAACGGCAGCACTTCCCTGTTTGTTTTGTGTTTTATATGTAATACAATCTCGATTGTAAAAGGTATTTAATGATAATGTTATTTGGATCTTATTTATGCTAAATGTCACTGTGATCTTTAGATATTGAAGCTTGTGTAGTCTAGACCATGTTAACATAAAAAAAACTTCAAACGTCTCTTTTTATTTTCCGAGTATTATTTATTTTCATTATCAGACATTCAGCTGTTTAATACTGGGGCTTTATTGGTGTCATGTTGCAGATGTGGCAGTCATGCTTTTAGCTAGAGTTTGAGCCCGAGAGAGCAGACTTGGGAATCTAGGTGTGAAATGTGGAAATTGTATCTATTCTTATAAAAATATATGAACATTTTTGCCTTCTTAACTTGCCTGTGTAACAAAATAATAAAAAATGCATTATGTCTTTTAAGACTTGGTGTACAAAAGGTTAAAGTCAATAGTAACTCATGAAATAGGCTATAAATAAAGATGTAGATATACACGCCTCCATCTTAAAAGCTTCCAGTTCTGGGACCCAATTTTCGAAGAATTTTCCACCACGTGTGCAAGGGTCACTCTACCACCTTGTGATTCATTCTTTAGTAGCTGTTCTTTTTATTATATTTTTAAACGTATAACCTTTTTTGCAGCAGCAGATCATTCTTCCCTTTTACAAATCTGCGTTTTTACTGCGTCTTGCCATTTTTTAATCAGCAAAGATTTAGTTTCAGCGCATAGCAAAAAAGTTTCTTAACGTTTAGTTGAGCTGTCCAATGATGTGGTAATCAAGTAAAGATTTGTTCGGACTGTATGTTCTTTGACACAACCAGGCCCAGATAAATGGAGAAGGTTGTGTCAAAAAAGGCAGCCCAGGTAAAAAAAAATATAAATACTATGCCGAATTGGTAATGCAGATCAAGGTCTGCTGTGGTGACCCGGGCAAGCAACCAAAAGATGAAAAATAAAACTACTAAGAAAATGTTTTAGTTTCACTTTGCTCTAACGTTTATTTCAGATACAATGATTCTATTGTCCTGAGGTATTTGGCACCCTGAAGTCACCAGCTTCCCTTTAAACCTGCCACTAGCTTTAAACAATACCACAGGAAGCCATGAAGGAAGTATTTACTACAGACTTCCCGAGTGATCTTAGTTTGTAAGCTTCTCTGTTTTAAGGACAAGAATATTTGCTCCATTGTGCTGTGTGGTTTAGTTTATTGGAGTAAACTAGACTTTAGCATACATGGGCTATAATTTGACCTGAAGCGAGAGTAGGCAATACAGTGTGCTGGTGGAAACAACACAACACTGAATGATAAATGTGTGCGTGTGTGAAAACCTTGATTGGGCAATTGTACAGATTGAAATGAGTTTGACACGGGTCAGATAGTGATGGCTAGACAGTTTATTTTGTATTCTGATCCAACACATAGCTCAAATTACTGAAGAAAGGTGTCTACATACATGATTGTGGCGGTGTGGCAAGAGAATATTTGGAAGGTGGTCATATTTTGGTTGTATAATGAACCACTGGTGTGATGTTGTCTCATAACAATCGCTTCAACTTCTTTCTGAGTGGTGTTTAACTTCTCAGTGTCAGCGTGAGATTCTGTTAGGAGCTCCAGTTTCCTCCTACAGTCTGAAGACATGCAAGTGATGAGAACTGGAGATAAATTGTCCATGACAGCCAGTTATATCATGAATAAAAAAAAGAAAGTGATGTTGAAATCCTAATCCTAAAAAAATCATTTATTACATTTGTAAAAATATGTAACCTGATCAATCTAAAATCATCATTAGGCCTGAAGACTTGATCTTGCAGTACAGTTGCTTTTTTGTTTATTTTAGGGATTTTAGTTCACTTAGAAGTATGTTGATGCAGATAATCAAAAAGCTTATATCTTACTTTCTCTTGCAGAGTGCAGCAATGGAGGAGACAGTAATATGGGAACAGCACACAGTAACTCTACACAGGGTAAGATGAACTTTTTTTTGTGTTCACCCTTAGCAAAAGTATAAACCCTACTATACTACATATATGTTATTCCAGTGTCTTCACAGCAGTAAAGGGCGAATATCTAGAATTAGAAACATGATACTGTACCTACAAGTCAACTGTTGTCCACCAATTAAGGGCTGCCAAACCCTTTTTTGTGGATCTTTTTCACCCCAATATTGACACACATCTTACCAATCTGTTTTTGTTCATCCAGACTTAAGTGGATTAAGAGGATTTGTTCTTAAGGTCAAATTCACATACAGAGGGCCGATCTTTATAGCCTTGCTGTTGGGGTATGGGACTAGTAAGCAGAAGATCACGCTTCAGATAACACCATAGGTTGTTCTTGTTGAGCGATTGAACAACTGAAGGTTAAGGGTCTTACTTAGACTGTATGCTGTAACTGTAATATGAATTGCTTAGGATAGTTAAATATAATACAATTACAAAATAAAACAAGTCTAGGAATAATCCAACAATATCAGAAATGAAGGGGGATGAGATACAGTTGTGATTAACAGTTCTAGCAGTCTATTGAAATACTAGTTTAGCATGTTTTTCATCTGCCATTTTGCTATTTAATTCTATCCACAGCTTTAGAATCATTGTGGCTTTCAACACATGTTAAAAAATAGCTTTTAAGTGCTACTCGCTAAGCCACCTTGTCTCTGCTTAACGTAATTGTAGTTTAATGTTTGAAAGCATGTCATTTATTTAAGATATGTCTTTACTGGGTTTTTTGCAGGCTCCAGGGTTTGGGTTTGGAATCGCTATCTCAGGTGGAAGGGATAACCCTCACTTCCAGAGCGGAGAGACCTCCATAGTCATCTCAGACGTGCTGAAGGGAGGTCCAGCAGAAGGACTGCTACAGTAAGAATCTTTCCTATGTCTTGTTTTTTTCCCCTCTGCATTCAGTGACTTGTTTGATGAAGCATTTAGCTGGACCCATTCAGCTCGATTCAATTACAATTGACCTTCACGCCAAACTAATTACTGGGTTTCATACCTTTGATCTAATAAGTCATTATTTAAAAAAAATGGTTTAAAGTTCATTCAGATGACAAGCACATAAATAATATTCTTTCACTTTATTTGTGCAAAATGATAAAAGCCGAAATTCAACATTTGTCATAAAATAATGTAATAATGAGATGATCATCATGCCATTAAATTATAAAACATGTTATTCAGACGCACTACTTACACAGGGATTGTCATTTTATTGTATTTCATTTTTGCATTATTCTTTCTCCTAACACAGATAACATCAGATCATTCAAACCAATGGGATGAGGTGGCACACTGCACTAATGGGTCAACTAACATCTTGCTCTGTGTACCAAAACAGTTTTGTGTTGTCACTTTTATGTTGAGCACATTAAAAATGGAAAATGTATTTACATTTGAAAAACTCATATTTGTATTTGTACCACACTGAATTCTGACGTATCCATTATCGCCAAGAAAGTGCATCTAGGATGACTCTAATACTGTTTAGACTAGAGCTCACTAAGGGTTTGTAAGCCCTGTATTAAGAACTTTAAGATAAATGTACCGTATTGGCCTGAGTATAAGCTGCACTTTTTTCTAAAATTTCGAACATAAAAAACTGGGGTGCGACTTATTTGCGCGACCGATAAATTTTCAGTTGTAGCAGAAACTTCAAATCTAGCGCACATTTATAACCCAACATATTTATGATGCAACATTTATAACACAACATGTTATGATGCCACATTTATAACACAACATGTTATGACGCAACAATGACGCTCATGTTTGGATTTTTGAATAAGTTGTTATTGGGTTT
>JAOTRQ010101156.1:0-10196 GCA_028565875.1 Hoplisoma paleatum | reverse complement strand
GGAGACAAAGAACTTTCAGTGAATGACTTTCTTTTGAGGGCTGTTGAAGTAAGTTGCATGTATTTCTTTAAACAAGTAGGGTGTTTCTTCTGTGGAGAAAAATAATGCAGACACAGACACAGACTGAGACTTATTATTTTTCGCAAACCTTCAACTTAGACAATCTAGGTCTTCTGCTGTACCATGCTTGGAGTGCGTGAATGAAAGTCAGACTACAAGTTATGAAGCAATTTCACTTGTCTTTTCAATTACATTGTACAGACCAGAATATTGCCGCTTAAAGCTGCTACTATGGCTGAAAAGTAGCATTATTGATGAGATAGTAAGACTTCAATTCATTTTAAACTGCATTTGGGTGATAGCTCAGTCTAATTTTAAATTTCACACTGAACCCACCAAACGAACTTGCAGTGTTCAATCATAGTCTACCGCTAGCAAACAAACCTTGCCATTATACATTTACCATTAGTACATCACTACAAGCTACTACAACATTCTGTCAATAATCGACTGATAATAACAAACTGTCACCTTACCTCTATATGCTTTTTCAAATTAAACGGAGAGTTTTTGAAAGCCATTATCTCGTGGTACTTGGGTGCGCAGAGCTTGCAGCGCATTCGAAAAGAGTTGTTTTTGTATCCAACAATTTCAAAAATATCTTCAAGTTATGGCCAGGGGTGTAAAAGAGTTGGCTGGTCATCCTGATTAGTACTAACCTCACTGGTTATTTCGCTTGAGTTCTCCTGAGTCTCTGCCGTGGACATCTTCGTGTTAAGTTACGCGCGGTTTGTCGTCGCTACGTGTCGCGTGATGTGCAGCTGCGATGAATCGCTAACAAATCAGGACATCAGATTGATAAATGTTTATACTTCTCATCCAATAACAATCACATTCACTTTTGAAAGATGATTACAGGTGGTAACGAGGTCATTTTTAAAATGTAAGGAGTAGAAAGTATCGATAATTGCGTGAAAATGTAAGGAGTAGAAGTAAAAAGTCATTATTACTCAAGTAAAGTATAGATAACCAACATTTCTACTTAAGTAATGTAACGAAGTATTTGTACTTCGTTACTTGACACCTCTGATGAAAACCACCAGACTTCTTATGCTCTGAGATCATTGTTTTGGGGAGTCAAGGGAAATGACAAGACCCTGGATTGGAGAATGCTCAGTATTACTGGGGTTGAGCTTTTGATGATGAGCTGTGAGATAATTTGACTATCTGCAACATGAAATGACATAACAAGCTGTGATCTGCATATGAGTGGTAAAAGAAGCCATGGGATGCTATATCCTTACCAAGTGTAGATATAGATGGATGAGAGAAGTGGACCAAATTTATTGGTTATTCCTTAGTAATGAATAATGGTTGAGAATATCTGAAGAGATCCCTCCTATGATACTTCCTATGTAGGACAAGATTCATTGCGATGCAAACCAGTTACTCCAGTGTTTTTGTGTAGTGTTCTCCCTTAAAGCTGGACTGAAGGTCATTTTGAGTGAGAAAGATAGACAGTTACTACACACAGCATGTTTTAATAACTTCTTAAGGAGGGCAATTACCTGTGCCTTTTTATAAGCTGTAGGTATACCTGATACCACAAAGTTGTTGATGATGAGTGTGATGAAGGTCTTGTGAGATGTCTTCAACCCTGAAAAATTCAAAAATAGAAAAAATAAAACATTTTCCCACCTCCTTATGATTTAAAGGAGGACTCTGATCAATCCATCCAGGATTTCACTATTTTATTGTCATTTTTATGATTTTTTTATTTTCCCTTCTAAATAAGCTTAAGACACCAAAATTAAAGGTATAAGAACAAAAATCAGGCAGATATGTACATTATGTTCCTGGTTTTTAGTCAAATGTAATTTTATTAGTAGTACATGAACATTTGAATGTCTAAAATAAGTAATTTTGGAGGGAAACATTAAATACAAATATAATTGTTTTAAAGCAGAATGGTAGGCATATTTTAAATGACAAATCATATTGTCTTTCCTCATTTGCCTCAATTCAGTGTACATTACTTTGTAGAGATCAGCTAACACAAAAGCAATCACAAACTTTCTACAGCCTTGTAATAGCCTTTATTAGAACAAGAGTGTTCTAAATCAAACAAAACAAAACCTATTTGCAACCAGAATGACATTTTAAAGAAATAAACATAACATAAATATTACAAACACCAGCTCGTATAACGTGTGTAAAACAAATGATGCCTTTACATTTCATTAACTGACACATTGTACAATCATCTTTGCATGTGACAATACACTGCCACCATTTAGAGGTGTAGAAGAGTTGTGGCTTTTGTGAAGGCTTTTTGGGTCTTTTGCAAAAATTATGGCATTTAACTAAAAAATGCGGTTTTTCAAAAAACTGGAGGGACTATCATATATCATAACCAAATAATTGCAAATATGTTCTACGTTTATGAAACTAACTTTAATGTGCAAAAAAATAAATAACAGTATGAACACTTTAGTGGGAGAGGCAGACGATGGTAATAACCATACTTTATATAGTACTTCATCATCAGAGGTAAACATCATCACTGGTTATATCTGGACCAGAGAAATCAGTACATAGATTTCAGTAATATATGTCCCTGGACATAGTCTCACGTGTTGTTTAGCTTGGTGTGGTTGCCTCAATATCCTCATCATTAGCTGGTCAATCAGTGGCTGCCTGATTGTGTTTTCGTGCACTGGATCCGCATCCTCATACAACTCTTTGCCAATTGACTTGATGATGTTTGATTACATTCCAAACTGGCTCTTTGTATTTGTATCACATTGTAACACTACTATTATGTCATTAAAGATCATTACAAATCACTTCACATAGGGACATTTTTATTTTGATTGGACACTTTCAAAAAGCAGTCTGGGATTCTTTTTTTCTATAAGGGTACACTAATAAATGTTTAAATAATGTTAAGCTCATGTCTGTGCTCATTGTACCATAAAGCAAGCTTTTTCTCCCTAATAAGATTATTTTTTTACTGGAGCTACTTTGTTTGATGTTATTCAGAATGCAGACCCTAAGTGTTGAGTTGCTTGATCTAGGTCTTTAAGCTAAACAATAATACAGTTAGTTGCTTACAAATGTTGCTGCAGTTGCAGATGTTATCGTACATTTGGATTTATAATGATACATTTGGTAAAGTAACCAGGTTATCCATGTTTATACAATTAGTTAGTAATACATATTAATAAAATATATAATAATATAATTTTGTAATACATCTTAATATAATATATAATAATAAAAGTTAGTAATACATATTAGTACAAGTTAGGCTTACAGTGGTGATTATATTTGGGGTAATAGCTAATGAGATTCAGATGCTAGCTAAACAGAATCAGATGCTAGCTAAAACTAAAAGCATTACATAAGAACTAAACTGAAGCACCAGAGATGATCCACATGTCTTTGGTCATGTTGTATGTTTTTCTTATTTTGGAACATTATAATTGAATGGAATGATGGTGGAATAAGTACAATTTGTGCTGAATTAGGAGTATAAGTTGTGGTTGTTGGAGCTGTAAAATCATCACAGTAGTCAAAATAGGTTTGGCATAATGGCAGTATGCTCACAGGTTTTGATCTGAACTGCTACCCACAGTTAGCAGATGGTCCTGATTTTCTCTTCCTCATATATTCAAGTGAGCTACACACATTTAGTGTGTGTGCGTGTGTGCGAATGAGACAGGAGACATGATTTGTTATAATTTCTTATGTTGCTAAAACTGGAATTTTTCAAAATGTAATAAAGACATTTTGACAAAAAACACTTTGGCAGTGTCCTAAATTACACATCACTGTAAAACTTTACAAAAGAGTACTAACGAATAAGATGACACTGCTGAACACTGCTGAAAAACGCTGCTTACATCAGCATTGTGTTTGCTGAGCTACCTCACAAAACCAGCAGGCAGTGTTGTGTTTTCTTGGAAACTTCTGATTCATCATGTTTAGAATTTAGAAGGAGATTTTTAAGCTGTCTAAGCAATTGTGGGGTTTTGGCTTTGCTCCTACCTAGCAGTAGTGGCACTTAAACCAGTTAGCCTTTGATGTCTAGTGCAGTATTTTAACCACTAGGTTACAGTTTTACCTTATTTTTTGGACTACCAAATGTTAAGAGTTTAAATCATTTAAACAATTATTTTAATCCATTGATGTCCTTTATACAGTCGATTCTGGTCCACATCGGGACATGGATGTTTTGGTTCTATCTTTATGTGGATAATCATTTCTATTCAAATACTGCCATTTTACACCTGTTTATTTACTAGGATTGTCATGAACAACTAACAGCGGTTCCAAGAAAGAGTAAGGGTGTGTTATAAAAGGTTGTAAAATTGCTATGGAAAATCATGCCTGTTAATGTAATTGATGTGAGACTGGAATTTTTATTTTAAACTAGTTTTCAGTTTGATCAGTGGAGACTTGATGCAAGATTAAGCTTTTGCATTGCATGGCTTTTCATACAAATTACAGCTGTGTGGAAACCCTCTGAAAGGTGATAAGCAATTTAAGACTAGATACATGCTTGAGCTGGCATAGTTATCCTGCTCTTCTTGATCAGATAGTTGTGCAAACTTTTCATAGTCAGGAATTGAAAACACTAGTGTAAATAATGGAAATAACTTTTGGAAAAAAACAGCGTAGCAGCTCTAACACTTAGCGGGCATTTTGTTTTAATCTAGATTTGTTTGAGGTAATTTCTAAAATATGAAAGGTTATTCTTGTCCCAGGAATTTCTCACTTTAGGACCTACCCATTTAGATACGATGCTGCCCTAATGTTATCATTTGACATTTTTATTGTTTCTGATTTCAATATTTTGTCAATTTTTTTTTATATTTTTCATGTTTTTATTGTTGTTCATGTAATGAATTCATATCATGTTCAAGCCAGTTTGTGTAGTGTATGATAAGACCATTTTCTTGTATCAGGAAGTATGTGAAGTCACCAGAATTTTTAACACACAATCACTTCCTGTACCAAGTTTCCTGTTAGTGCTGATGTTAGTTTTTTTTCTTCTACCGGCCTAATACTTAGAAACTACTTTTTATTTTAATATTATAAATATTGTACTAATATAACATTCATAATTAATCACAAAAAGTCATCTTCCCTTCCTTGTCATCATTCTTTCTTGAGATCTTCTTTTTGTACTTCTGAAGTTAGAATGCAGTTCTTAGATGGCTAAACTTTAAACGGCACTTTAAATGGCATAACTACACTCAATAGTGCATTAAATCAGTGCATCACCTATGGCATAGTTACTGATTCATTACACAGTCTAAAACAAAGGATTTTAAACATTGGATTTTAAGAAACCTAGCATGCAAACTAGCTAATACAATAATTGCAATTTTCTGTTTGGGAACCTTTAGTTACTCTTCATAGACTCATATTGATACATTAGTTTGAGTCTCTGAAATATTTCAAAGCATTAATTAATTAATTCATTGTTTTAACACTGCTTTTTCCTGGTCAGGGTTGTAATAGGTGCAGTTCACTGTGCACAGAAAAGACACACACACACACACACACACACACACACACACACACACACACACACACACACACACACACACACACACCTCCAATCAATCTGACTGCATGTCTTTGGACTGGGAAGAAAACAGATCTCATTATAGAAACTTAAGCAAACATTGAATGTTCAAACTCACCAAAGAAAGGACCCAGAATACTTTACCTCAAACGCAGAACCATTGTTTTTTGTGTTAATTTCTCTGTTTACCAAGCCATTGTGCTGCCCTGTTTTAAAGCTTTTCATAATACAACCCCAAAATCAGAGAATGTTGGGACATCTTGAACAGTAATTATTTTTTTTTCAACAAAATTAAACAATTGAAAGAACATCCTTTAAGTGTGGTAATATTTTTTGCTAGGTTTTGTTTGTTGCGTGAACATATACAGCAGAGGGTGTAAATGCAACAGTGGTAGAATTCCTATTCCACCACCCTAAATGGTCACTGTTTGTTTTGGCACCCCATAACAAAGCTGTGATTCAAAAATGAAGAATTTGAGGTGTCAACATGTTTTTTTTTACTGATGTGCAACCTGAGCACCCAATATTAGCAGATAAGGGCAGCTATAGTTGAGATGATAATGATTTGTGATAATGCGTTATGGCTAATATGGTTGAACCTTAGAGCTGTAGTGTTCAGCAGTCAGGCTGCTATATTTTGCAACTAAATTTTAGATATTGATCTATCCGAGCATCCAGTGTGAACAGAACTGCGATATTCCAACATTATACAGTTGAATCCGGTTAATAAGACCACTGGTTAATGGGACCAGCGGCTTATTCAGACCAAATCTCAAAGTACCGAAACAAATCCTATTATATACGTATTATTTCACGTATCCCTTAATTACAGCAAGTACTTCCTCTGTTCTATCTAAATTGACAAAGTCAAAGTCTAAATTGATAAATTAAAAAGGCATCTTAATGTTGCTGTTAGAAGTCTTTGTTTAGACTTTGTATAATTATTTGTTCACTATTACTAACAAATTCCATCAATTAGTCCTCAGCGTGCAATGGCTGGGGGTATTCGTACTTTTTATTCTGCATAATATATCATAAAAACTAAACTGTTCGAACAACTCTCACTTTTGTCCAAACCAAAAAAGAGCAAAAACATTTGCTGGTGAAACTTTAGTTAAGAACATACATTGTACACACTGTATCGTAAGGCTGATTTCTATACCAAACTTTGTGATATATTTTTATTTTATGTAATTTATGTAAAAAAAAACATTTATACAAAGCATTAAAGTCATGAAGTTATTTTGAGAAGTGACTCCCTATTTCAAAGATAACAGAAATCGTTAATTTGTTCAGAGTTCATTTCTAGTTTTAACATATTTAGGATGTTTGTTACTCACATCTAGCAACTTTTTGTTTTCATAAAGCGACCAGTGACAATCAAATCAAATCAAGTTTTTGGTGACTCTGAGATGAACATACATTCTCTTCAGTTACTGTCCTCAGCGAGCAGTGACTGCTGATAACATTTAACAACATTAAAACTTTATGTCGATTTTTGTAAATTACGTAAAAATGATTTATATAAAGCCTTAAAGCCATTAAGTTATTTTGAGAAGTGACTGCCTATTTTAAAGATAACATAAATTGTTCATGAGTTCATTTGTAAAAACACGCATTATGCAAATTTGACGATTACATCATTTAGTCACTTCTAGTGACTTTTAGGACAGCCAATAGCAACTTTTTTTTACTGAGCAGTATTCAAAAATGGTACACACACATTCGTGCAGTTTAAGTTTAATGGAAGTGTATGTCCATGTGTGATAACACGATTTGATAACTTTAAAAAAAGTGCACTGACTGAGTCGTATTTCGTTCAGCTACTGATGATGAACTGATGATGTAATGATTAACGATCAAAAATTATCTGGCAACTTGTCTTCATTTCCAACCGGAACCGTATATAAAAAGCCAAATATCCGGCCAGCCAGAACCGGGCACTTGGTACAATCCTATTACTTGTACAGATATTAATCTGTCTTAAATTATATAAAATTTTGTGCGCTTTTTTAGAAATGACGAATTGTTTACCAAAAGATTATTCACTTGTATGCTGTATTATTTTCTTTTATACTGTGATGTGTTCACGTACACAGGTGACATTCAGAACTTGATAGATTTTTTCCAGGTCATGTTATTCAAAATTTAGATTATTTTTGAATGTATTTTATATTCTCTGTCATGTTGTCTCTGATATGTAAATTGAACATTATTTAGCATTAATTTTTTAATTAATAGCATTTAATTTTTTTATTATTATTTGATTGTTGATTGTTGATTGTCAGATTTCATTTAGCTCAACATTGAAAACATTATGCACGTTTTTTCTCCTTTCATTCCCTTTCCCCTCCATACCCATAAAAAAGAAGCTGTAGCTACTATAGTGCAGCAGTAAGTGGTCAGTTTCATCCCCCTTTTCTAAAACAGAAAGAGACTTTTCACTTTGTTTCTATTATTTTAATTAAGGTCAAAGTAATACCATTGACAGGCAAATGTATTGCATGTTTAAATGTATTCCATTCATGAGTAGAGGTCGGTGCCTTCCAAAGCTGTTAGCACTGTTGTGATTTGAATAACAGTGAATGTGAGCTAGAAAAATACACCTGAATTATATTCTTATTGCCCATAGCTATTTTTTATAAATAGCGTGTAACTGCTAAATGCTGAAATTGTAAAATGTTCATGCTGATTTTTGTAAAGTGTTTTTTTTTTCTAAGCATGTTTTTGTTTTTTTCCTTATATATACATTTTTAGTTTCATGCAAATGTTTTTGTTGTTTAAGACAGTTGTGGTGCCATCTTTTTGGGCGCCGTTACAATTCTATTATAGGCCTATAGCTCATTGTTCATTGAAGTGAATCTATGTAATCTATGGTAATATGAAACTATGAATATGAGCATCTGTTCCATACCACAAAGAAAAGTGCCATCAACATTTTTTTGCTTTTCCTGTTAATTCAGGTAATCAACACATTGTCTACACTTTCAAACACGGCCATTGCACTACAAACTGGAATCAGGTAAGTGCCACTAATATGGAGCTTAAACTACAATCGGATCACACTGTCAACAACAACGAAAAAAGTTGTACATCATTGTAACTCATTATTGTTACATTATTGTTATACATTATTGCAAATACTGTAATGTATTACTTTTAAGAACTGTAAAAAATTGGGCTTAACAGTTACATTTATCCTAGATGCACTAGACTGGTTCGTAAAATAAAAATTTATAATATTAAAGAAAGTAAACTTATTATTGAAAGGGTTTAACCCCCTGGAGTCTTAGTTTTTTTGGCCAGTCTAAGGTAATACTGGGCTGCTGTGACATTTTTTCTCTTATTAAACACATACTCAGCTTAAACAATCTTATAATAGTATATGTGTCACTAAAGTGGGTTTTATACAACTAAAGTGTGACATTACTGTTTATCTAGTCTGGTGATTTTAATTTAAACATTCATGAAGTGTGTGTGAACCCAAAGGAACAAGTTCACATTATTTGTGTCAATGTTAATGTGCAATTATTCCCCTCCCCTCCCCTCTTGGTTGGAAGTGTTGCATTTTCTTTTATTCTTCGGTGAGCGGAAATAAGAAGAACCAGGCTGGCTACCAGAAATTCTTCAAAAACAATATGGTTTATTTTAAGATAGGTGATGAATGCTTCGTTCGCGAACGAAAACTGCTCAGCATGTGGAAAAGTGCTCACACGCCCAGAAGTCCCACCCCTGATTTCCCCGGCCGCTGCTTATATTTACTTCCCCCTCACCTGAGACAGTGTTACCCTATCAATTATGCTCTCCAAGCTCCTTCGAGCTCGTATGATGTTCTAAAATACAGCCCATGCCGGCCCCTTTTCCCATATTTTGCTTCCTCATCTGTGTTGAGCTTCTCTTATCACTGGGTGAAGGCCCTTCAACACAATTGTTTTCTGCACGTCTTACTTGACCCCAGTAGACCTGCTATGTACTGTTTAATTCCTCTTAAAATTCATCTATAAAATTTCCAACAGAAGGCTCAGGAATTTAACTAAAAACCCACAATAGCCAGGTGATGAGCAAGACCTCGAGACATGGCACTTGGTATTTGGACCCAAGTTTAATTTTATTTTCATCATTTTACATCAGGTTTTTTTTTCTAAACAGATAATCTTGTTATAGTTTAAATAGTTCTCAAGCTGCTATTTGGCAACTTTTAAAATGTAGTTAAACATTTTAAACAATATGCTATGATTTGTAGAGTTCTGATTGGATGGTCTATCTTCTGAAAGATTCTACGTTGACCACATTGAATATGGTTGAGCTCTGTCAGACCCTCAGGATCATGATTACATTGGCCACGGCCCATCTACTTTAATGGCTTTGTTTTGCTGGGCAGACGCCTAATAAAAGAGTCTTAGTACCGTATTTTCCGGACCATAACACGCACCGTATTATAGGGCACAGTCTGAATTATGGGGTCTATTTCTGTATTTGACACACGTATAAGGCGCACCGAACTATAAGGCGCTGTCTCAATTACGGACTTTATTTCTGTACGGCACCGTATTAAAAGGTAATCGCACACAATACACAATAACTATAAAGCGCAGTTTCA
>JAOTRQ010101146.1:0-10197 GCA_028565875.1 Hoplisoma paleatum | reverse complement strand
TCGACTATTAGTCGATTAGTTGGAGTAAATGACGACCACTGGTCGACCAACAAAATCCTTGGTTGTGGACAGTCCTAGTTGCAGACTTCTCGAGTCTTCACATTTGTGTTTTTGTGGTTTTGCTATCTGTGGGAATAAACATGTGGTAGAGTCACCACTGCCAGGATCCAGAATGACGCTGCTAATACAGTCAGCAGTAGCCTTTTGACTTTTGTCATATCTCTGCTCGGCCATGCAGCCACTTTTGGGTCCCTGAGCAAGGCCCTTTGTCTGGGATATGCGATAGAAAATTGTTGATGTCCTAAATGCCTGTATATGTTGTTTTAACCAATCTAATGTCCGTAAAATGTCTTCCATCTTCAAAATCGGCTACAAATCATGCCAAGAAAGTTACACCTAGTGATTTGATGTGATCTAAATCAGGTACAGATGTATGCCGTTTTATTTGCCTCCGCTAATAAAATCTAGTCAGCACGAACGCACTACACTCCTTCAGTATGAATTCGGAATCTTTTTCAGCTTAAGCTGTGCAAGGGGCGGCACGATAGCCCGGTGGACTGAAAAGACAGACCTGATTGTGTGTGTGTTAAGGGTGTAACCGGACAAGTCTTAATGCAAACCTGCAATGCGGTCACTTACTCTTGGCTTTTCACGCAGTACTTTGACAAAACACCAATGTACCAATGGTCTGTGTCTTACAAAAAGAAGTGTCCAACGTTGTAGGATAACATTTTAAATTGACTTATACCAAATATTTATGCTAACCCATTTTGCAGTAGTTCCAAGAAGTGGACAATTATAGAATAATAAGTTGTGTGTTACAAATACATTTATATTTGCATATTGCTTGCATATTGCTTTATATTTTTTATGGTTTGTGTTATGACACATGCTTCACAATGCCGCCAAACAGCACATCAAATTATTCAGGGCAATATTATTCACCTTCAACCAAGACCCTTAACACTCAATCGCTTAAGGTGATGTTCAGTTGTAACTAAGTCGCTTTGGATAAATGTTGAAAATGTAAATTCAGCTTATCAAAGTTATTTTGTTATCATTGCAGTTCATCAGTTCTTTACCCCCAGTATTGGGAATCTTTTATAAACAGCTTCATGAGACATACATACTTCTTGTCCACTACTTCAAGCATAACTTAAATAAATTAAGAAGTTGCCATTAAAACATATCACAACAACCATGACACGCCATGACTATTTTAAAAGAATCATACACTCTCAGTGTGTGTTTGACTGCAGAGCTCGGTTGCTTTATACCATATATAAGTTGTGGAAGTTTGTCTCGCTGGGAGATTCCAAACTGCACGTATGGGTATTTGTAATCTACAAGCATGGATTTATACCCAATGTGACATGGCTAGAAAGGTCCCACATTGGTTGAAGGAGCATGACCAATACCAATCAAGCTATTAAAATGCAAGCATGGCATTAAGCCCGAACAATTTCCACACACAGTGGATTCAGTCCAGTTATACAGTACTTATACATACAGATCAGGTCTATAAAGCATCTTGTAAATTCATCAGCAGAACTGTTTAAATACATTTCCTTCTGTTGCACGATCGTTTTATGTCTAAAATTAGTTATTTTCCTTTTAGCCATGTGTAGAGTTCAAAGCAACAACACATTCCTACTGGAATCATTCAATGTATGGGAAACTCATTCCTGAATGTTCTCGATGACAGACAAATTATCCTGGCTTAAGACTTATAATCATCTAACATTTAAACCTATGAAATAGAATTCCCTACCCAGTGCTTTATTAATTTCTGCCTAGTTTGTGAAGTACTTTTTTGTGTGTGCTACAGCCTGGTCTGATCACTAAAGATCTCACTTGGACCTGGAAAAACTAGGCATAAAATATACAGCATACACTTACTGCAGTGCATCTTGCAGCTGCTGGAGGGGGTTTGGAGGAGACTCGATAGATCAAACACTGTGAGATGGTACCATAGACACTCGATTGGGTTCAAGGAATTGGGTGTCAGAGTAGAAATTGGAAGCCATGGTCAACTTTCCTTACCAGTGTGGGACATTTCTAGCTCATTTTCTTGCCGGATGATTCCATCCATGGGTTTTGGTGTACGTTATTTGCAGGAATTGCTTTCTACTCAAAATGGTTGTGTCACATGGATGCTTTCCTCAGTTATACTGATGTCCTCAACTCTCTCTTTTAAAAAAAAACAGGTCTATTTGTTTGGCATTAACAATGTCTGATGTGCTATAAGCAATTTCATTAAAAATCAATACTTAATAATGAAATGTGATTTAAATATATTACTTGCAAGATTTGACATGTCATGTTCTAAAACCGAGGCAAAAGAGCCTAACCCTCAGACCGCCGAGATCTTCCTTATGCCACAGTATGAGCGCAGTATTTTGTGAAGAAAACCCTTTGATAAGTTCTAACAAAATGACACAGTCCGGCTGGAATCTGTCCGAGTCTGCTCGGACCAGAATCTAATCGACTTTTTGATTGAAATAACATCTGGACACATTGCCGTCTGTCTCAAGATGAATCATCTGAAACAGCCGGCTTTTTAAAGCCTGTCTAAACCATCAGCCAAGGCAGGGTCACCTGTCTGTAAGAGTCAAAGGCCTGGAGAGCCCCCAGTTCACCCAACAAAACCTTCTTTGTGTCTCTGTCTGGAACTGGGCACCGAGTGAATCTTCACACAATTGTTTCCTGTTTTCACGGACGTAAGCGAGCCCTGAAAATGCGGAGATGGATGAGCAAGTAAGGGGAAAGAATGGAGAAGAGAAAAATGTCAAAAAGGAGGCAAGAAAAAAGCAAACAAGCCCAGCTGAAGGGGAAGTGGGTGTGTTTGTCCCAGGTCTTGCTTTTCTCTAGGGCTGAAACTGAAACACGGTGCCTTCAAAACAAAAAACAGAAAAAGTGAACTGTTCTCCATCCAGTTCTATTTTTTTCAACATCTGTTGTTCATCTCTGGCACTCGGGTCCCAAACTAATGTTTGTCTATATTGTGTCGATTGAAATGGTTTTCTTATGATGACACATGTTACTGTGTTTTTATAACGGGGTCTTATCCGTGGACTAGTGTTAAACAGGTTTGCAGTTTACTGTATTACATGCAAATGCCAAACAGGTTACACAATTGAAGTTAATGTAAATAATAAGCCAAAACGTTCGTGTGGGTAAAACATTCATTTCACCAAGGAATGTCTCGTTTCTGTTAACACTGTGTTAAAGGTCAGGCTGCTGGGGGTCTCTAATTTAAGAATGCTGACGAGTGCGGTGACGTTAAAGCGTGTTTGCTTATCGTCCATCCTACAGAAACCATGTTGACTTATCTCACCATAAACCCACAAGCTGGTGCTCAGATAGAGAAAGCCTGAGAGAGAAAAGAGGCCATAATGTCTGCCTTTACATTAAGCAGACAGTTTAATCGAACCAACTTACAATTGTGACCAAATACCAAGCAATTCTGAAGAAGTTAAGGGGCACAACAGTGCCCAGTTTGAACCATTAGCAACCAGAACCTGAAATGTATTCCGTAACGTATTCTGTTACAGACTATTACAATACGTTTGATCGTTTATTGGTAGGAGTAATACAGTTCTGTGTTTTCTAAGATTGGGAACAGAATATATACTGTATATATCATGTCATCACTCCACTGGCCATTTCATATAAACCCACAATGTGTCGGATCTGTTTCGAAGGTCAGTGTTCCAGATGTGGGTCTGAGCTAGGATCGGTCCACTGTGTATGATCATCTAGCCATAACTTACTTAAATTATTGATGCATATATTGAAACAGTCCATCACAGATCATCGTATGCTTATCCACATTGCATTAAATTAAGATGGTTAATGATTTCTGAGTAATGGTCCAGATATTGACTCTCATGGTCTTGGGTACTTTATTGCCTTACAGTTTTGCCAGGTATCAAAATGAATGAGATGTCGATGTTTAGCCAGTAAGACTCCCGATATGCCAGTCAATAAAATAAGACTTTTGCTGGAGGATAAATTGGTCGCAGAAAGCTTTGGATTGAAAAAACATAACAGATAATCAAATAAAAGATGCAACGAGCACTTTATTTGCTGCCAAGGAGTATGAATCCAAAAGCATGTCTGATTTCTTTTAATTGTAAGCACATGAGTTACCCATCCTGGCTTGTTTGTCATTGAATTTCTAAATTGAAGTTGATCGAGCGTCTAAGCTTCTGAGATTAGGAAGAAATCAAGATAGATAGATTTTTTTTTAAATAACCGGTAAGAAAAAAAAATCTGACATACGGTAAGACTGAGTGGAGCCAAGAAATTCATAGACACACATGAAAATAAGCAGCCAATTATGTATCCTCGGTAGAATTATACCCTGGGCAAGTCAGACACCAAAGCTCTGTTGCGTGTGAGCATGTTTCCGTGAGAAAGAAGAAAGTGCGAGTGAATTTGGTCAGAGATTGGCAGCATCGGGCTCGCTGCCAGGCGTTAGGAGAGCTGGGCGTTTACACGACGTGCTGTGTGAACGGCGAGGCATGTTATTGCAGGTGGGTGGACGGCCCATGTGAGGAATTTCCTCTGGCGAACTGCAGCTCTGGTACGACCCCACACACCTCGCACATTTCCCCTACAGTACGGCAGAGTGGGGCTTTAAAGAACTAACGCCTCACCTAATGCTAACCCACTCAGACATGATACGAGGTCAATGGCTCGATGGAGGAACGGATAGCATTGAATCATGTGCAAACACATCAAGCACATGAACAGATTTGGGCAAACTTGAATTTTAGAAGACATGACATTTTTTGTGACATGGTACGCCTATTGATGAGAATAAATAAACTAAACAAGGGGTCAATAACAAACTGAGCCTCCAGACATGCCTACTTGTAAACAAATAATGGTACTTTGTTTACTTGTTTGTACCCTGAAAGTACATATATGATCTGGTGCCCTAGCTAATTAAAGATAGTCTAGGTGCATTGACTAATACGAACGTACTATTAACAATCTATTATTTTTGATAGTTTGACCAGACACCAGATAAAGCTGGTCTACATTGTATATTTCTGCCCCCCCCAAAAGGTCTGCAGGTGTTCCTGTATTTTTAGAACACTTTATTCTTGTAGACCGGCCGCTGGAGTAAAGACGTCGACTCCAAGTGGTTTCACACAAACTGTGTTGTAAAAATAGAAACAGAAAAAACAAATGTCAGTGTGGATTGGTTGGTGGTCGCTATGCTTGATGAAAACACATGTTTCGGGAGGTTTGAGGCCTGAGAAGTGTGTGTGTGTGTGTGTGTGTGTGTGTGTGTGGCACAGTGACGAAACCGGGTGTGAGTACATTCAGTATGTATCAGTACCGAGGGGGTCTGAATGGCGCATTGTGAATAAACAAAAATATCAGCGGTTAGAAATAAAGCAAGTGAACTTCATCCCAGGAAGACAACTTTTCTACTGAGTGACCACAGCGATGGACACGAACGCCATCTTTCTGGCCTCTGGTCCACAATGTGTCCAAGTAGCCAAGCAACCGTTCTAACAAAGCCGTGGAGGTCCAGATGCCCCTGTAAGCCACACACGACGGTGGTAAGTCGGAAATAGCCGCTACACTGACACTCTCTATCATCCAGAAGATGAGGGATGTCTTAAAGCCACGAAACAGATGCAAGATCATTCATTTCCCTTGACTAGACATTTAATACAGAATCATACAAACTGCCACTTCACTCAGGTCAGTCGCTACTATCATATTTAAAAAAAGAAAAGAAAAATGTATGTGGCCTTATTAATTTCGATTTGTTTCGATTTGTTGTGCTTTTTACACACCGCAGAATGAATTCTCCGCATTTAACTCAATCTGTGCAGTGAAACACACATTTACACATACTAATGAACACCCACTAGGGGTCAGAAGTCAGTACATGTACCCAGCGTGGTGAAGAGCCTTGGCAACAGCACCCAGGGAGCGGTTGGAGTTGAACATTTCAGACCTACTCCAGATGACTATGGTAAGAGTTTTAACGAAGGTGACATGTTTAGGCAAAACTAACAAGAAAGTAAAAATAATGGATTTACCATTTATAGCAGCACTAGATGAGGCAAAAGCGATCTGACCTGGGCCAGAAAAATGTCCACAGTAATGAAAAAATCCTTTTGTTGGTGTGGAAATAATGATTTACTCGGGTGTGTGTATTTAGAGCTTAGTTTAAAACCCTGCATCCAATTAGCATGGCTGATGTGGGTGGTAATCGGGATACAAATCTGCTAACTTGATCCCTTTTACTCCTTCGGGCATCGCTGGGTAAGCCTCGTGTCTATGAACTTGATATCACCATTAACAATTAGGTGGGCATGTTGGCTTCAAGCCTCCAGGAAAGCTGGGAAACACCCTCCGTCTTCTTGGTGAGGTTTTTCGAGCTTGTGATTTATATCTTAATACCGGTGGGCCCTTAAGTGAGGCTGGAAAACTCTGTCTGGATAATATTTTGGGAAAGGGGTTTATAGCTCCAGCCCTTGGGAAAACCATTGAATGAGTAAAGAAAACAGTGGACTTGCTCAGTCAGTGTTTTTTTCTTCACAGTGTGGACTCCCAATTCACTGCGATCCTACCAGCGCTGGTAAAAGAAACTTCAGGCCGCACAGAACAGTTCTGCAGACACCTAGCTAAGAACAGGGAGTTCTGGGAAAACTCACGCACACACTACGACTTTGATACAGTTCCCAGCGTGTTCTGGACCAGTGCTGATCTGCGTCAGAGACTGACTACTAACTGCCTACACTGGGCAATATAGCTGAAGGTATTCAGTCTAACAGCCCCCTTCACATCTCCATGTCTCAGGTCTGGAACCGAATTAGTTCTGATTTGAATTAAGATAGAGAAGAACTCATCGTAAGTCTCATAAAGGTGCTTATAAGCTAATCACACACGAACACTAGGGTATTATGTTTGGGTTTATCCTGAACTTGGTTTGAACCAACCTGCGCAGTGATGAATTAGCTCAGGCCATTAGACTGCTGGCCTAGAGTTGTTACACTGTTTACAGCATTTAGAGAAATGCGTCAGCGGAAGGAAACAGAGCTGATTTTTCAAAAGCTAAACCTTCAGTCTTGTCTAAAGAAGAGTCTATGACCATGACCTCTCTAATTTTATTATTTAATACTTTAATACCAGGCATAACATGACCACTGAGCAATAAGGTGAAAGGAATAACTGATTATCTGTTCATCAGGGCACCTGTTAGTGAGATATATTAGGCATCAAGAGAACATGAACATTTATCATCAATGTTGTTACATGCCGTAATCAGCAAGAGCCAAATTGTGGATTGCAAATCTTCTTGGGTGTTCCTGATATGCAATGTTCAGTGGCTATAAAAAGTAGGATATAAAAACAGCGGAGAATTGGCAACAGGGTCATGGGCAACCAAGGTTCACTGATGCACAAGGGGAGCAAAGGCTGACCGGTTTGTTCTGATCCAGTATGTGAGCAAGTGTAGCTCAAGTTGTTGAAAAACTTCACACTCGTTGTAATAGAATTTTGTGTACGGGGCAGTAAAAAGAGAACCAAATATTAGGAAGGTGGTCATAATGTTATGCCTGATCAGTTTGGAATGCAGTCCATTTCAATCACTGCTTTTTCTATGAGATTGTAAAATAAACTTTGGTCCCATTTTGCAACAATTACAATACATCTTTTTACCCGATGGTGTCAAAATGTAACATGTTGATCAAGAAAAACAAATAAATACATACACGTTGTTTTTTAAATTATTTACTAGGATGGTTCATCAACCAATATTAGTTCAAATGAACTTAGCCAGTCTTTATTTAAAATAGCCTAATTTTATCCCCCACAGTGGGACACTTGGTCTGGTTTGAGTTATATAAAATGTTTTTACAGACAAAACAAGTGAGCCCCTGACAGGTGGAAGAACAAGCTAAGCTTTGATTTCGGAAGAAATGTTTAGTGGAAGTGTTTGGATGTGTCAGTGTTTCTGCCGGCGCTGACTGACTTCTTCACTGAGCAAACTGCAGCTCCAAAACCAGAGGATGTGTTTTCTCCATGATAGATTTTTTTTTTATTTGGGCAGCTTGGTGGGGGGAAAAACATCCCTGCTAAATGGCATAGATGTTTGTACTGCAGCAGGAACTGTTTGAATTAGGTGGGCATTCTGACTCGGCCCATGTGATTCATGTTTGTATATTTCAAGAGACTGGAGCAGAAAAACAAAGACTGTGTAATAGATGTGCTTAGCAAGAGATCTCTGGTCATTAAAAGGACAGAAACCAAACTATGTATTGGTGAAACTGAAGCCTAATAATAATTTCAACAGGGGACATAATGATTACTACAAGATTATTAAACAGAAAAAAATTTGCGGTTGGTGTAACATGGTGTAACATTTGAAATACAGGGTTCGTAATTGTCCTTGTTTTTTGGTTGGCCCGACAACCTTGACCATTGGGAGATAATCCGACCTCGAAACTAAAGACACATTACAAATCATGCAGAGACAGTCCAGGTTTTACGTGCCCAAAAATTTGCAAAAGATGCATAAATACTAAACAATGCCTTACTGATTAATAGCTTTGCCTGATAACTATAATTTAGCCACAACTGACTATAAAACTAATTAAACAAACACATTTTTCTAAATGTGTGTTTAGAAATTAAGATTTTAACATAATTAGTATCCTGAGCTTCAACCCCACCGAAAAGCTGTGAATTGGAAAAGTGAATTGAGACATTGGTTGAAGACTGACATCATCACCTACCACCAACCATCGGTACCATGGAGATTAAGACAAAGGGCAACAACTGTCAAATTGTTTGGCTCTTGAGCAAAGTTTTAACCACGGTCCATGGTGCATATATATTGCCTAAGATTTAAAAATACTTGGCTCATGTCTATCGTGGTTCAATCTAAATCTATTTAATATATTTAATTCATCCATCCATTTATTTAGTTACAGAGTTGTTTATATATCTATATATCTTAAAGGCATTACTGGAAGCTTGTTTGGCAATATGTTTCCCATCAGTCCAGGAGATTAACTGATCTGCTGAGTATCAAGCTTCCGATACATCTGATCTAACTTATAAAGATCAGAAGACACATGGTAATAATCAGACGTTTTGAATAACTTGGACATCTAATTCATCACAAGCTTTCCTAAACTCGCATTTTCTTCCTGAGGTCGTTCTGTGAAATATTGCTTTTGATTCTTTTTGTAGAAAGGATTTATTGTTAATCCTCAGTTCAATCAAATCCAGAACAATGTGCAGATCCAATCCAAAATTCAGAGCCAGACAAGCTTATCATTACATTACCTCACGACATAGTTTGTAATGCGTCACCGTTCGCGTAAAGCCTATGTGAGGAGGTAGAGAAGGTTCTTACTATAACAGAGTCTGGATTTAAAGCGCTGGACCAGGGCTGAAGTCATTGTAAATGTTTGGAATGGCTTGCCAAAGATGAGCTTAGAGTGAAAGGCATGCAGCGGCTGGAACGTTTATCATCAGCAGAATTTAAAACAAGTGTCGGCGTCATAAGCAGCCCGTGTGTTTCATTCGCTTAGAATAGATCCAGTATCGGCAAGACAGCTGGGTTCTTTCATGGATTCTGAACACAGACATGCGATGCATACCACCTGAGCTGACAGAGCAGTGAGGTCATTGTGATGCGTGGTGTATTAATAAACAGTGTAAAATTACGAAGTATCAAATCGGTACCTCGGTGTTAGTAACACAATGGGATTGCATAGTTAGGGGTGGTCAAGTCCTACATTGTACTATTAACTGCATTATGGCCTCACCATGAACATTTCCCCCCACTGTTTCATCTGCTATCCTTAGGGTTTTCTATAACCAATCACAATCCGGATTCCTAATTTGGAATTTTTAATGTGTTGTAATCTGGATGGCCTTCCTGAAACAACCTTTCTTCCCTATTACCTACGATGAATGGGTTTATGCATCATTTTGTACCTAACAAATTAAGTATTTTTTTATTATCCTCATGTATTTAGTTTCAATTCATGGATTCATGGCAATTGAGGATTAAGGGCCCAACTTGTGGCGACTTGGTGGTACTTGGTGGTAGGGACAGTGTAGCCTAGTGGGTAGTGCGTTGGGCTGGGAACCCAAAGGTTGGGGGTTCAAATCCAGGCTCTGCTACACTCCGCTACACTGCTGGGTCCTTGA
>JAOTRQ010101125.1:0-20171 GCA_028565875.1 Hoplisoma paleatum | reverse complement strand
CCGGCATTAAAGGTAAAACTTCACAAATATGTATCCCGGTCTAAATGGTATTTTTAGTCGACTATTAGTCGATTAGTCGGAGTAAATGACGACCACTGGTCGACCAACAAAATCCTTGGTTGTGGACAGCCCTACTATTAACTATTAATATACTTTTTATTTATTAATATAATTTTTTTGAAAATCTTAATTTCAATGCATCCTAGAAACATACTTTTGGTTTTAAACTGACACGTTGTACTACTTTTTTAACACGTTAGAATAGGTCTATGGGCTCAAAGTCTCACTCTCACATAGAGATGACCAGTTTTGTTGATGTCAGTGTCAGCTCTTTTAAGAATATGCTGTTTTGAGCCATGTCACTTCTAATTAGCTGTTGCTGGCCACACCACACCTATCCTATGTTTACATTGAGCATTTCATAATCACAGTTTCACATTTAAAAACAGTTTTCAGCCTGAAAGTATTAGTTAATATTATTGATGGATTATGTGTTTATTTATTTGCTGCCAAGCTAAATGTTGGCTATTGTTTCTATAGACACATAAACAAAGTTGTATGAAAAATATAGTCATCTTAATACATAATATCTCAATTTAAATCACAATAGCATTATTAGGATAATCAAGATTAAAGTTATCTTCATTATTTCTTTAATCTCTTTTTCACTTAAATCATTTATTCTGTGCCTTATCTAACCTTTTGTCAAGTATCACTAACACATGTAAAATGTAGCTTTAAAACGACACATCAGTTTTTGTTTTCCATTAACCACCTTTGGTATGGTTGTCTTCTGAAATCATTATAGTATCAAAATAATTTTCTTCTGTTTTTTTGTAATATGTTTACAACTTAGTTGGGCAACTGGCTGTAAATAAGGCACATTTTTGTAATACACATAAAACATCATTTGTAGTTATTTTTCCTGGCAAGAAATTTTGCTTTGTAAGTCATTTTAATTGCGTATGAAACTGTAGATAATTGTATCTTTCTTAAAAGGCTGAAATAATCAAGTCAGATATTTGAGTAGAAGACAAGACAGGCAATGTTATGTTTTAATCATAAAAGAGTCATTTACTAGAACTAATCAGATATGTTGTATGTGCCTTGGCACATCCTGGGTCCCTGACTGCTGAATTTTTAGTAACTAGTTTTCTCTTCAAGACATTATGATAATTTAAGCTGAACATCATATAATATGTTTCGTATGCGTTAAACAAGAATATGTATCATGTATGCGTTAATTGTTTGGCTTGTTTTGTTTTCATTACACTGCTTTTTTAGTGAAACATTACAGAAATATTGCTTAAACTTAAAACAGTGAATCAGGTTCATGATGTTGGTCTGCTATTTGTGAACACTACCGTGTGAGTGCGTCTTTCTCAATTAGATAATCATGAAAAAGTTGTGTAATATACATGGACTAATATCTCATGTAGTTCACAATCACCATTAGCTTGAAAAATTTGAAAAAAGTGAATTTTTCACTTTTGCCTTGTTCAAGTACATAATAAAAGAATGTACAGTAATCTAGAATGAGGGTGCAACATCCAACACAAGTGCAAATCAATGACAGTACATGTTATTAGTAAATGTGGGGTAAAAACAAACCAAATTATATTTTTATCGCTAGTGGTAGATGGTTTTGATAGCATCAGATAGAGTAAGGCAAGAATTCACATTGTGTGTATTTGTATGTATTTTCTTTCCTTGTTTTTTAGATGTAATTTCACGTTTTATGAAATGTCAGCTTTGCATTGTTAAAGCCTTTTTAGGTACCAAAAGACATTTGTCTACATCTATCATGACCAGCAGTTGTTGCTAAATTAGAACAAATTAAGATCTTCATTTCTGTTGGATATTGAAATTTCAACAAACTGCAAAGTCCTAGGCTACAGAAAGATTAATTTGATTAACTATTTTTACATAGGCTAATAAAAAAAAATCACCGGTAGTCTTGGTAGCAGTGATGTCTAAATTGTGGTTGATTTCATTAAAAAAAAAGTTTAAACAATGTACAAAAAGACTTAAAAAACATTGTTTTTTTTACCGCAATTTACAGTATTTACAATTGTCATAGCTAACTAATAAACCAAGATGCAGCAGTTATAAGTGCACTACTATACACTACTATAGCTTTTATAAACACTACTTACAACACATTGGGAATATTTGGCTTTTGGATAAATTTAAGGATAAACCTAAAATGCACTCTTAACGTTTATAGGTGAACTTAATGTGACCTTCTCTATACCTTTGAGTGCACGTGGCCAACGGTTCAGTTTTTCAGTAGTTTTTGCACAACTTGCTATTTTTCTACAATGATCTTAATGGTTGAATTCACAACAGGAGTCTGATCTACTAATCAACCGATACATTACCTGGTACAATTAGAATTGTTTTTTAATGAGTACCCCTCATCACGTTGTTCACATTTTGCCATCATGTGACCAAGACGACATCTAACAACTGATCAGCAATACCTGTTCGATTGCAACAGAGATACAGAGAGAACGAAAGAGACAAAAATACATAGAAGTGTGCTTCCTTTTAGCACATCTGACTTTTTCTTTTTGAACATTGCAATGTGGTATTGATTACCGCATTGATGATTTTAAATTGTTTACTTACCTGACCACACCACCGGGCACCAGCAACATCATCATCTTGCATGAGTGAGGGAACATATTCCTACTTTGTACGTGGAATAATTAGTGACGAGTGAGTGAGTGAGTGAGTAACCACTAAGAAGCGAGTACTAATGCATGGCGCTTGCTATTACAGACAAAAGCATTAACACCCAGATATCGTGTGGGGCAGTATTGAGTTTACAGTTCAAAATTATCAATACGGTCACAAACAAGTCATTGTTTACCCATTATTGCCTATAGCTTAATCTCAATGAGTTTACCCCTAACATTTTTAAACTCAAATTTTCTCACAAGTGAACAGAATCTCATATCCCCTGTACTCTTGAAGAGCGGCAATTAATAGATACAATCTGTGCAGATTAAACATTACACATAAGACCTGTCCATACTGTTTACCATTAAAGTCTCACAGTGTATCACTACTCTGTAAGGATTTTTTAATGTTACTGTTGTAGCTTTTGGTAATTGATGAAGTTCATACTTATTAAACACACAAGTCAGTCAGTATATCATTTGTTATTGATTTATCCTCACTATTGTTTGCTCTTAATTAAATGTAGAGCTCAAATAGAACACCATTTACTTTTAAGCCCGGAAGAAGCAATCTGCTGGCTGATGAGTAAAAAATGACTTTGGATAACTAAATATAAAAGCACAAAAACATTATTTCAGCAAGCAGATGTTGATTGTGCAACTTTTGGGTCATTTGTGGCTTTTCACCCATTATGTGATTCTGTTAGGAATCGGGGTTGTTCAGAACTGCTAGAGTACAACTCAGACCACGAAGTGACAGTTCAAAGTTCTTTTCTTGCTGCACCGGAATCACAGGGAGTTCACAGGAGTCACTGGCAAAGTCGTAGGCACACTTACAGAATAACACAGGAATACGATCCGACACACTGTCCTTAAATACTAGGTCCCATCAGTTCTGGATTACCCAAAGGTGGGCGCGGTAAAGGTAACCCAGGTAACCGGGGGGTGTTACACCCTGCGGAGAGAGTTGCAGTCTTTTTTTTTTTTTCAAAATATTTTTTGTTGGAACAATGCAATATAACACATACAACATCAGAAAGATATATTGACACATTCCACTTTTTTTTTATATAAGAAAAGAAATAAACAGTATAAACACCCTGATAGAATTATTGAAACATTATTTATCTAACCACAAAAATCTAAATAAACTCAAAGAGAAGTAAAACCCCAACCCACCCCATACCCACTCGACCCACTGCGACCAGCCAACACCGTTCAGCAACATAGAAAATATAAAGAAGAAAAACAGAATAAAACAGGAAAAGAGCACACAATCAACTGGGTAGAACCTCTAAATTAGTAAAATAAGAAATAAAAGGTTGCCACTTGTAAAAAAATTTGGCTGTGCAACCTCTTAAAGTATATTTAATTTTCTCTAATTTTAAAAAACACATGACATCCTTGAGCCAGTGAGAGACGGAAGGGTATCTGCTAGACTTCCACTGCAATAGCAGGATACGTCTAGCTAGTAAGGACGTGAAGGCTATAATGTCTTTTTGCGTTGAATTAAGCCCATATGAGGGGTTAGAAATACCAAATATGGCAGTCAGTGGGCAAGGTTGAAGATCCACCTTAAGAACAGAGGACATGGTTGTAAAATACCCAGTCCAAAAACTCTTCAAGCCAGGACAAAGGTAAAACATATGGCTAAGATGGCAGGGAGAGCCATGACATTTATTGCATTCATCTTCCACATTTGGATATATTGCAGATAGTCTAGACTTAGAAAAATGTGCCCTGTGTAAAACCTTAAACTGGATAAGTCCAAGGCGAGCACAAGAAGTGGTAGTTCTTATCCTCTCTATGGCCTGTTCCCAGGACTCCTCCTCTATTTGTATTCCCAATTCCATTTCCCAAGCACATTTAAGCTTAATGTTTGAGTTGTTATCAAAAGATGCAATGGTGCCATATAGTTTTGAAATTGTTCCTCTATGATGAGGTATAAATGAGAGCAAAGTTTCCCACTGTTGTTCCGGAGGTAAATAAGGGAAATTAGAAAAACACTTAGACACGAAATTGCGAACTTGAAAATAACGAAATAAATGAGTGTGGGGGAGATCGTAGCGGGATGACAAATTTGCAAAATTATCAAAGACACCATCTACATATAAATGCTTGAATCGTGTAATCCCCTTGTCGGACCACACTTTAAATGTAGAGCTAGAAAGTGATGGAGGGAATAAGTGGTTATTGTTTAAAGGTCCTGAGGAAGATGTTTCCTAGCTTTTAACATAAATCACATTGCCCCCCCCCCCCCCAAACATGCTGGATGAACTCAGTCAGGCCTCAGTTGGTTGACATTGGCATTGTTTTTTGTAATTGTGTGTCTTTTATATGAATTTGTAACATGAACACTGTGGGAGGAAACCTGGGCATTTGGGGTTGGACTTGGCACAAGACATGGGGAGAATATGCCTTCTCTACAAACAAAGGAGCCAGACTACCTCGTCTATGTAAAACAGTTCTAGCCAAGTGGTTAAGGCTCCAGATTATGAGCAGGAGGTTGGTGCTAAAGGATTCCCCTTTACTGGCTCACTGTTGGGTTTTTGATTAATACCATAACTTTTATTTTAGACAAATTTCATTCATTCATTATTTACAAGTGTATGCAAAATGTTATTGTGTGTCTATAGTTGCATAGAAATTAGATAATCTTTAGAATTCCTTCCATCTATGGTCACGGTGGGACACACATTGGGCGAAAACACTAAACACCTGAACAGGTCGCCAGTCTGTTGCAAGGTGAAGACACACACAAACACTGAGAGGACAATATTACAATCTTAAATTAACCTGACTGCATGTCTGGACTGTAGGAGAAAATGGAAAAAATTGCCTTACTCGACTATCAAGCTTCTTGCTGTGAGTTGACCGTGCTAACCACTAAGCCACTTCGCCACCTAAATATATAAATCTTATCAATAAAATAGCAGCATGGAATATATATAAAGGTATATGAATAATATACAGCAGCAAACTTTATTCACAATATTAAGATATCAAATTTTAATAGTGCAGACTGCAGGTAGCTTTGGACAAAAGATTATGACCACCAACATCTCGAGTAATCAACTTGTGCAGCATGGACAGCTGCTAGATGGGCTGGGAGTTACTCAGTAAGTTCCTGGGATCATTCTGTCAAATGTATCGTGAGCCATACTGACTGCAGTGCATCCCACAGCTGCCTGCCGGATGGGTCGTAGGGCAGGAACAATACACAGTAATGTACACACAGATCACTGAATCCATCAACTATGTATTTTATTCTTTTGTTTGTTGCTCTTTAGCTGTGGTTGGACAGTCAGGCTCCTTTGTCGCCGACATCTCCTGTTGGCAAGCCTGAGGATTTCTTCAGCCAGCACACAACGGTGAGTCCATCAAGCTTTTACCAAGCCACACTGATGTCCATTTGTTGGGAACTTAAATCTACACTCAACTGCCACTGGTGTATTCTTTCCAGTCTTAACTTGATACACTTCTTTTCCTTCAGAATGATGGAAGCTCCAGTGAGTTAAATCTTAACTGGTCACCGGATACTTCTGTACAAGACAGCAATAATAATGGTAAGGTCAACAAGCTCCATGAATACATTTATAGATTACATATGTAAAGTTATATAACAATAATAATTCAGCATTTGCACATTGGTTGCAGCTCACACTGCTGTGGGAAACCTTTAAAAAGTTTTTCCACTAAATAACCAGCAATTATTTATTTATTTCTCCCAATTTGGAATGTGACCGGAACCAAAACCTTGGTCCCTGGTACCTATAAAAGTGGCACTCATTCTAAAAACTATATCATCATTTTGCTGTAAATTTATTAGCAATGTTAGTCCATCCATTTTTTATTTAGTTTTACCTTAATCCTATCCAGGTCATGGTGGGACACACAATGGGCAACACTAAACACCTGAACAGTTCATTACAGGGTACAGATACACACATAGAAAAATTACTAAATCTCCTGTTAGCCTGACTGCATGGACTCTCACAGTCCTAAAACATGCAGTCACTGGGAGAACATGCATACTCCACACAGCAAGCTCTGGATTGCCTTACTCGGGATCTGAACACACACACACACTTACTTTTCTCACCTATCACATATAAAGCAATTCAGTGTTAATCTGGCTACATGTTTTTTGACTGGTGGAGTAATCCAGAGCTCTTAAAGTAAATCCATGCATACAAACTGGAATCATGGAATCAATTTCTTGAAGATGGTCTAGGTCATTTTTTGTGTAAATTAGAGACTAATTATGTGTATTTGCTGTGCTTTTGTATGCAGGTAATCAAGAAGGGCCCTCTGTTGATTTACTAAGTGTGTCTCCAAAAGCTGCTTTAGGTAAGTGTTTGTTGGAAATTGACACTTTGCCATGTCATATCAACACAAATACCTCGTCTAGAGTGTATTGTAGCCATATGGTAGGTGTTAGTATTAGGGGGTGTCTGTGGTTTCCATTACTTTTTTAGACCTTTATTAAAAAAGCATTAAAGTAGACATATGCAAAATCCAATGTTCGCCTGCTTTTGGATGATCATGTGGGTCTCTACTGCTCACTTTCAGCATTTAAAATACACTTTTATACAAAGTGACTTACAATTAAAATGGAACACCTTATTTGGAGCAAGTTAAGAGCCTTGCTCAGGAGAGCCAACATTGACCAGTTTGTGGTGGTGTGGTGGATCCTCAGGTCTCTAGCCCAATACCTTAACCATTAAGGTTACTGCTTTTTTTTTCTTTAAAATTGATTTGGTCCCTGAATGACATCTCAACACTAGAATGTGAATAGAACCTACCTGGAATCATCAATTTCCTTCCACTCAGCATTTACATGGAATTGTTTGGCCGTGGCCTGCAACAGCTTATTTTGAAAGGGCTGAAAGCGACAGGAACAATGTAATATAGTTGTATGTAACATACAATATGTCTTTGTGAGCGTGATTATGTATATTAAGCGTGATTAAGGTATAATATGTCCCATTTAACATAGCATCCAAGCATGAATACACCGTATGAGCTACTTCTGCTGTTTAAAAGTTTTTCTCCATCATTCCTTTTTACAGAGTCTTCATTGATCAAGAAGAAACCTACGACCACCAAGAAAACGGTGAGCGTACATATCCATCAATCATAGGATCTAATGTCACTTTATAATGCTCTGTTTGTGTAATTGGACAAAACGAAATAATCTGTGGTTAATAGGTTACAGGTGTTTATGACTTCTTTACATATATTGTTCTCTCTGTGTAGCTTGGTAGTAAAAAAGGAAGTCTAGGAGCTCAGAAGGTGAGCAGTCAGAATTTCTCAGCCCAGGAGAAGAGAGCTCAGGCTGTGGATCGATTACGTGAAGAAACAGCTGCTGAAAAAAGTTCCAAGCCTGAAGAGCCGCTGTAAGTTTTTTTGGTTAATTTATTTATTTACGTCATGTTTTACGCTTCTAGGTAACACGCATGAGCAAAAACGGGCATTCATTACACAACTCTCATCAAACACAGTTATGTTTTACTCACGGGGAGAACATGCAAACTCCACAAAGAAGGTCTTGAACCCGGGACTTCTTGCTGTGAGGTGACTGTGCTAACCACTAAGCCACCGTGCCGCTGTAAGTTTTTCTACAGTAGTCCAAGCATAGCTTGCCTTTTTTCTGTTTAAAATCCTGATTATGCTATGCAGCCACTGTTTGGGCCCTAGAGCGAGGCCCTTAACCCTCATTTATTTTGCATTCATGTAATCCGTGCAGTAATCAGCGAAACACATTAAAACACAATAGTGAACACACACTAGGGGGCAGCAGTGAGCACAAGTGCCTGGCACATTGGGCAGTCCTTGCCCAGTTAGAGGATTGGCCATATGCAAATTCCCAATAAAAAAACATCTAGTATCATTTCTTTGTCTCTCTTGCTTTCTCTCTCATTGGCATGTAAAGAGTGACCTCCCTGCGACTGGCCTATCAAGATCTAGAGCTCCAGAGGAAGAGGGATGATGAAAAACTTAAAGGCTTTGAGGGAAAGAAAAAGGAACAGGCTGGTAGGCTGGGCATGGGCTTGGCCACCAGGAGGTGAGTAGTAGTTTTTGTTATTTTAATTGGACATTACAATAACAAGAGGTTTACAACCCCCAACATACAAACAAGATTAGTATAAAAATAAAAAAGTCTCTCAAACCTTTACTTACCATTAATGTCTTTTCTGTATCTTTTTGTTTATTAAATATTGTCTGATATTAGTATTTTGAAACCAACTTTTAAATTTCTTGAACCTTTTACAAGATTGTGGTTCATCACTTTGTTTCAGTTAATCAATTAAAATATATCTTTTGAGCCCTTGGGTGGCAAAAATTGGTAAAAAAAACTGTGACTGGATTAACAATCTTTATTCATTGAATCATTTTGTTTGGATACACCACAAGAGCTGCTGTTTGGAGATGTTCGGACCCAGTTGTGTATCTATCTCATGTGGTCAGGTTAAAAAAGGGAAATTCTTCATTCCCAAGTTGATTTCTTGTCCCTTGTGTCCTGCCACACAAACAAGCATATCAGACGTTAATTATGAAAAAGAACACTGTGCACTGTGCCATCATTCTTCAGAGGTACAAATACCTTTGATAGTTCATTCTGGCAAAAAGATTTTCTCTGTCAAAGGATAGGACTTCACTTACTACCCTCTGCTTCTCGATTCACTTTCTCTGTTCACCGAAATATGTTATTGGAACATAGATTTCAGACATGACTGAAGCACATTGAAACACATGGTTATTAGGTGAAGGTGCATAAGAGCCTTCAGCACAAGTGAGATATATTTAAACGTAGCACTGATGCATGAATGTTTGATGGTATATTATAAAATATATATTTCTAACAATCTTTACATGTATGTCTGTTCTTCTTTATTGCAGTGGTGTGTCTCACTCTGTAATGCAGGACATGAAGACAATTCAACAGGACACTCCAACACTGGCTCAGTCCACCTCACATTCTAGGAAATACTGTGATGATGAAGATGAGGAGGAAGAGGGATATTTCTTTGTCAGGTGAAATCAGATAAACTTCAGCCTACATCACACAGGGTACAAAACACCAGTCAAAAGTGATGTGAAGGTCGGCGTCTAGAGCGACGCGATAGCAAAAATCCCTTATGTCAGTGGTCGCCAACCAGTCGATCTCCAATACCATGCACGTCCATGCTTTACATATCGTTGTCGTAAAGAGTTGCATTGTGTATGCTGGCTGGTTATACTAGTTCAGACTTTACAATCTGATTGGTTGAGAAGTGTTCTAGCTGTGATACTTTATGATAAAATCACAGTCATTTCACATTAAAGCTGTATCACTCCATGAACTAATTTCCTAGTAATATATCAGTGGTCCAAAAGAGCGCCATCCAAATGTTACTGCGGATTCTTAATGATAAACATTGTTTTTTGATACATAGAAGAGTAAAACTGAAACAATAAACTTACTTTAAACTGCCATTTTGATTTTACACAATACGCCTCTAATACATCTTAATATCACCAAAAATGATAATAACTAACAAACTTCCAGGCAATGCGCACGAGTCACTGTCACACCTGAACTAATATGAGGAATTTTATACAATGTTTAATTACGAACGTATTGAAACAATGGGCAGAACAACATATGTACATAACAAATGATAACATTTTATGATATTGGAAGCTATGGATAAGCTAGGCCTAACATTTTTCTGGGTAGGTCTTTGGTTTGTTTAGATATTAAACGACTATATCTTACCTCCCATAACCTCAGCTCTTAAGGCACTGGATTTCTGGCAGTACCACGATAGAAGCTAAAATCAATGGGTGGCAGCTCTTTGTGTCTCTATGCATATACATACGTACATGTAGATTATTAAATTATGTTGTTTATTATGTAACACAAGCTACACTTTAAACGGGGAAATTTTTAAGAAATGCAAAGATTTCTTGGTTTATTTATTACCATGTTTAACAATTATTGACTTTGTAGAACTTCTTCCAGATTTAATGAAAATCTGTCCAAGTCCTCTGACCCGTTCTCCCAATGGGAAGACCTCAAGAAAAAGGAAAGCAAGAAACCTGAACCAGATGTTTTTCTGAGCTCCAAGAAGTCATCATTTGATGATGGGTTAGTTTTATACTTGGCATAATTATTGTATAGTACTGAAGCTCTTCAATTACATGGTATAGATAGATAGATAGATAGATAGATAGATGGATAGATGGATAGATGGATAGATGGATAGATGGATGAAATCTTGTTTCCCTATATTTTACAGAACAACAGCGAGGAGAAAAGTTGAGGCTGGCCTGCTACCACACTCCGATGATGCCTGGAAAAAATTTGGTGACGCAAAAGCCATCTCCTCTGACATGTTTTTTGGCAAACAGGACAGCTCAGAGGTAATGAGCACTCAAATGGGTTAGAGGGCAATAAAGAACGAGCTGTGTGACATGTGCTGTAGTAGGAAATGTAAAAGATATTCTTCTTGTTTTTGTCAGTATGAAGCAAGGACTCGTCTGGAGCATCTGGCTGGTAGTTCTGCCATCAGCTCAGCAGATCTGTTTGAGGTGCAGAAGAAACAGACCAGTGAGTAGATTTAACTTGATAGTGGGGTTGAGCAGGTAAAATTTATTTGTGTATCTGTGTATTTGTATCTTCAAAAAACTTCCACATTTTTGCTATTTTGGTTGGATGCTTCTTTTTTAGGATTTGTGGAACTAAGAGATACAATTTGTATTGATGATAATGGTTAGCTCTTTCTTCTCTCTCATCTAACAGGTAGTTCCTACAGCTTGACCAATGTGCTGCCCAGTGCTCCTGATATGACCCAGTTGAAGCATGGTGTTCGGTCTGTGGCTGGTAAACTATCTGTAATGGCCAGTGGTGTCGTTTCATCAATACAGGTCTGTTCCCTCTAAATTACATTTAATTGTTATGTTCATTGTTATATTCATGTTTAACTGCTTTAAAATGGGTCTTATTTAAAAACAGGTTGTTCATGTTGCAAAATATAAACTATTATAAACTAAACTGTAACCGTATAGCTTACAAATTATAGATATGTAATTTGTTGCAACGATATGCTGTGCCTACCTATATGTGATAGGAGACGGTAACACCTGAAGTGTGTTGGAAATGGCAGTAGTATGTTCTCTGCTGCCATTATTATGTTTTTTTATATAATGAATGATTTTAAAATAAAATGTGTAATATTGCAGGACCGTTATACTTGAGAACCGATAGAAGGATTAGATGGTGAAGAATCTGATGGCGTCGGAACCACCGCCCTACAAAAAATGCAAAAGAAGAGATGTGATGGCGTTAACTAGTAAAATGAAGGTTGATTATTTGTAAATGTAGCAAGAATAGCATTAGTACTGTGGGCACCTTTAGTAATTTGGACACCAAATGTTTTTGTAAATAATTTACAATTTGTGTTGCTTTTTGTCTGTTACATGTGATTTTAGAGTAGAAACGGTGGGTTTGACAGTAACCAAATTATTCGGGATCTTTTGGGGGTCGATAGCTTTACAGTACTTTAAAATGAGCCTCATTCAGTCGAAATATAATTGTGAAGATGCACCTTTAGTTTATCAGCACTAGTGATGTTTATTGCAGATAATTGCACTACTATAGATAAGAGTTGGGTAAGAATACTTCGTAGCACACTGCTTCTGTGTTGGGCCCTTGAGCAACTCTCAGTTGCTGCGACTGTATTTAGTAACATTTTTCAAACTTTGGAATCTTTAAGAAAATTATTATTTAGTGTAGTTATGAAGACCACAACACACACTGGTGTCTAAACAAATGATCATTTCTGCATTTCAAATAGACATTTTACAATTCATTTAGATAACTAGATGTTCAGAGCCTAGCTAGTGACAGCCTGTATAAGTACTATATGAATGATTACTAACCATGATTTATTTGGGATTTATTTGCCCATTTATAAGAAAGGTAAGCTCAGCTTCAATTAATGTCTCAACATTAACCCCAAGCAAGATACCATTCCCATGCCACATGTCATGGCCATAAATCATTTATATTTTCTATAGAAATGTACAGACTAGCACTCCCCATGTGACCGAGTGGCATTCACACCACTGTCGAGAGTCTGAACTTCCCGATTCAAATCTCAATGCTAGTAGTTAACTGGGTACCTCCCTTGCCACTTAGATACACGTATTCAAAGCCCAGATAAATCGAAATGTTGAGTGAGAAAGGGCATCCGAATTAAAAAAAAGCCTGACCAGGTGTGTCCAATACCATCAAAAACATTGAACTACGACTGAGAGGAAAAACAAACCTAAAATGACATTTTCTGTACATTTCAGTTTGGCCATTCATCATACAAACAAACTTGTAGTCTTAACTGAATTTGTGCTCCATTCCATGGCAAATTTAGACATTTTTGGTACAATGATTTAATAGCTGAAACGATAATCTTTATGTAAACTATGCATTTTGGGCAGTGTATTCATTTGTCAATGTTTTTTCCTGTTATTGTTTCTTTGCAGTTTACAGGTAGTGAGTATGGCTAATTATATTGTATTGCAAGGGCTTAATGGCATTAAGGCTGCAAACAATTAATTTCTTCTGAGAAGAGGGACTGAACATGAGTGATGAGTGATCTGGAACAGAATTTAACTGTAAACTTTATGCTGCATTTGCACTACATGTGGAGATTGAGGTAAAGTGGTAGTCATGCTGGATACTACCTGATGTAGTGCATCCATCAGTTTAAGAATGAATTTTTGAATAAAACTATCACTTACGCATTTGATGTGTTTTACAGTTGTGTTGTCATTGACCTTCTTGTATTCATTTTTTTTTTTACCGAATGATTTAAAAAAAAAAAATAATTATATGAAACATACAGTGTGAGACTGTGTGGGAAAATCAGAACACTTGTTAAACCCAAACAGATATGAGGTGAATATGCAAACTCCACACAGAAAGGCCGAACGGTCAGGACCTTGCTGTGTGGTGACTGTTTCTGCCACTGTGCCACCACTACTGTAGTGTTTAATTTAGGAATACTCATACCTGTTTTGACAATGGTCATTGTTAACACAACAGTAACACCCATCCTATCATTATATAATTAATATATCAACCATTATCAATAATATCGTATTATCAATTGTGGTCATAAACTAACAAAGATAAAAGAAGATGAAAAAAATAATAGAGTATTTTTAAAGGTAAATCTAATACATCCCTGTAAGGTAAACAAATCGTTTGCCTGTTCAGTGTAAAATTTTGTTTTGAAGAGCTTTAGCGCTTCGTGGCTTTTCAATAAGGTTGAAAAGTTTGCTCTGATAGACTCTCCTATTTAGTTTTTTTTCTGTAGATGCGAATTATGAACTGTACAAATGATAAACATTTGCTTCTGTTTTTGTTTTTCCTTCTACTAATTTCATTAATACTACTTACACTTATACAAATCCCTTGTTACCCTTTGTTTTGTTGGCTTGTGCCCTGCAAAAGAAAATTAGCTCAAGATCAGCTGGTCACCCAGGAAAAATACAACCTATGCTGGTCAAGTGTTAACAACCCATAGCCATTTAGCATAGGTTGTGTTTTGACCAACTCTCTAGATGGATGTTTTAGCAGGACGTGTAGTTCCCATCATTTCACACTACCTTTGTGGCATTTTAGTGCACCATTCGGCTACTTTCAGTGTACTGAATCAATTACTGTACTGAATAATACTGTATTAAAACATAGTGTTTGAAATTGACTATTTCGGACGCTCCTTGAATCTTTAGCTAATCTATTGGGTGAAGTTGTATTGTGATTTGTGAGGTGATTGGAACCTTTTTGGAGCAGTAATGATCAAGATGGAAATACAAAAAGTTTAAGAACTAGGGGATAGCTGTAACTGTTCTGAAATATAACCTGTCAGGGGAAAAATCTCTTCTGTAAACATGACCTGTTTGGCGTTCCATAAGCGTTTACAGACCAGGCTGCTACGTGGCTACATGGCGCTGGTGTCCTGCTAAACCATCTGAACTTCTGACTACATTAGAACTGACGAATGACCATCAAAGTTTAACTTAAACTCAGGTCTTTTTAATACAGTTTGAAAAGCATTTGATACGTTTTCGAGACGAACCGCTTCACGTCAGTAAAATGCCAGGAGAAGGAGTTAAAGCGAGGAAAACAAAAGCGTCTGAGAGTAACGGGGGAAACCGAGACCCACACATCGATCACACTTCAGTCAGGAAAGATGGAGAACAAATGCTTCATACTAATGTGATGAGTGAAAAGAGCTTAAAATGGGCAGTAGATGTGAAAACTGGAGTGAGTTTGTTGTCTCTCACTGGCTGTTTTTTACTTGCATGGTAAGTCTGTTTACTAACGGTTGATTTTCTACATGCAAAAGCAAGCACACCCACAAAAACAAGTATAAAATGTACCATTAACTTGTATAGTACAACTGTACACATTTCATTTTTTATTCTGAGCAAAACCTGAAATAAAACTGAGAAATGTTTACAGTTCTACTATGAACTTTATTGGTAATTTGGTTTCTCCACAATTTTCCTGTAACAGTTTATATTTCTACTGTAAAAGATTACACTTACACTGTCAACGTGTAGTTCTATTGTTTATATCACAATTGTAAAGTTCAGTGCTGTACAATTTCATAGTTCTATTTTATTTTTACAATTCCTTTTTAAGTGTATAGATCCACATTCTTTATACAGCAATGGTAGTGTACAAGCTTCTAGTTCTACTGTAGAAATCTATAGTCCCATTGCAAATGCATTTAGTTCTACTGTACATGTGCATAGTTCTACTCTAAAAGTTCATAATCCTACAGTAGAAGTTTGCAGTTTTACTTTAAAAGTTTACAATTCTACTGTAAAAGATTGCAGTTCTGTAAAAAGTTCTAGTTTTGTCAAAATGAAACAGTTCTGCTGTTAGTGTATCTGTAAAAGTTCTCCTGTAAAAGTGCATAGTTCTATTATAGATATTCATTAGTTCTATTATAAATGGTCATACCTCTACGATAAAAGTTTACAGTTTCACTATAAATGTTCATAGTTCTACAGTATTGTAAAAGTTTTTAGTTCCGCTGTAAAAAAAAATTAAAACGCGATTGTAAGAGTTCATAATGTAATAATTTTTTAACAGCACACCAGTATTTATTGTTTTAACCGGTATTTATTATGATGTTTTGTTAAATGATTAATCTGTCAAGCATCCTGGATGAATGAAATATTATTGTTATGTTTTATGATTTTATAATGAAGGAGATTCTGTTTATAGTTTTAGTTTATTTTAGTTTTGTAAATGCATAATACAGTTTGTTACGTATTGTTTTTTTATATTGTTTTTTCATTTGTTTCTGTAAATTATAATAACTAATGCTTACACTAACTAATATTTACCGGTATATACTGTTAGTTTTTAGTTTGCTTGTTTTCTTATTGCCAGTTTCTATTGTTGTATTGTTTTTTTTGTAATATTGTATAATTTAAAATATTTTTTTTCACTCCTGTGTTTTTTTATACTTACATAGGATACTAATTATCCTATTACTTTAAACATTATTTCTCCACACTCAACCCACTCCATGTTGTGTAAACACAAATTTACACACACTAGGTGGCAGCAGTGAGCCAATGTCTTTAGCACGATGGGCAATCCTATCCACTGTGCCTGGGAACCACTTACACACTTTTCTGAAGGTCACTTAAGTCGTGAATTGTCGACTTTCGGAATCGAACCAACAACCTTCTGATCACAACCTTCTGTTCTTTTAACCATCAGATCACGGCTGCCCCAATGTATGTTAAAGATATTTTGTCTGATGTGAGCTGAACAAAGAAATTTCCAAATTGTATAATGTATTTATCTATTTATATTTCCAGCGTCGGATATTGCACACCTGTGTGTAAGTTATTAAAAAAGCAAAATTGGGATCATAGGAGGGAGGAACTTGAACTCACTAGCTAGCCGGAAACTATTGCTAATCAATACTTGACATGTTCATGCTTGTCTTGTTAAATATGACAGAATTTTAAGATGTTCACTGAAAAGACTTTTTGGACAGCAAGGAAGTCGTTGTGTAACAAAATTAGTAAATGTGTTTAAACGAATAGTTTTGGTTTTAATAAGCAATGTTGCATCAAGAAAAACACATCATGTAGTAATTTAAAGCAATCAATACAGCCGTTTGAATATTCCAGTTCTTTGTTTTTCCAGGGTTGTTTTTCAACAGAATGCAAAATATCATGAAGTAGAGGAGAAATACAACTATCTATATGAAAAGACTGCTGATTTGTTGGCGCTGGAAAAAAAGTTCAGTGCTGTTTCTGAAAAGGTGAGTGCTATGAATGGTGCGCTTACTTCAAAACATATTCATTGTTTGTCAGTCAGTCAACTCGCCTTGCTTGAGCAAAAATTACGAATCGAACCCAGGGCCGTGAGGCAACAGTGTTAACCACTAAGCCACTTTGTCACCTTATGTTTAAAAAATACACATTGTAGCTAGTTAGCTATGAAATGTGGAGACCTTCCTTATTGAGCTTCCTAGAGCTTCCTTATTGAGCTGCCTCAGTAAAGAGCATTATAATAAGATGTTGAGTAGTGCCGCGAAATGCTACATCTAAGCACGTGTTAGCAAGCGAGAGATGGTTTGATATACTCATGATGTGATATAATTCACATCATTCAACAATTTTTTATACATAAAAGAAATGTAACACATAATGCAGCATTGTGTTCGTATCATTTTTCGTTGAAAAATAAAATACTGTATTTGTGATTACCTTTTATTTATGAATGTCAAAGAATGAATGACAAAGTTTTTAATTAAAGGAGCACTATGCTGTACAAAACTGGGACAGAAATGAAATTCAAAAGATTTAGATGTGCATGGAGTTATTACACAATGCATGATGCACAACAACCACAGCAAAAACACCCTTTCTTGTGTTGTGGGTGCAGCTGGAAGCTTCTGAAGACTACCTGAAGGAGACCCTCTCCTCCATCGGCAGACTTAAACAGCTCCAACTTGACGTTACCTCCCTTAGCAACATCATCACCATGGTGGAAGAGGACCAGCAAGCATCTTCACATCGCCTTCAAAGTGTAAACGAACACTTCATGAATGTGACTGAAACATGGCAGGATAGACTCTCCATGGTCACTAAGGACCTGACAACTCTGAGGTCAGAGTCCCATCTAGTTCACAGTCGGGTCACAGAACACGTGAACAAAGCAGAGCAGCGTCTGCGCAGCTTAACAAAGCGACTGGAGGAGCTGGAGGATAGCACGAGGAGAAACGGACGTGCACTCGAGCGTACAGAGGAAGAAGAGGCTAAGAGTGTCCAGAATCATTTGGATTGGAACACCAGGCAGGTGGCAAAGCTTCAAGAACAGCTTAAAATTCTCTCGAAAAATGATGACGCTCTTGAGGAGAAGCTGGTAGAGACAGAGCCACATGCCAAGCAATGTATTTCTGAGCTGCCCAGTGTGGAGGATGCTGTCCGGTCTATATTAAGGTTAGGAGCAGACCTCAGCGGGGTTGAGAGAAGGGTTGAGGAGCTCACCCTTCAAGTAGTGAATACAGAGGACAGCATGCTTAAGGCTTTGGCAGAAATTCTGGACTTGCAACAGACCATTGATAAACTGCAGGTAGAAAATAGAGCGATGAAGATGAGGGTCGAGCTTGGTGGTCACATGAGCAACATAAATGAACTTTTATATCAGCCGAGCATGCAGGAAATGCAGGAACAATCTGAACAAGATGATGATCAAGACATTGCACAATTAATTAATTCTTTAAAAGATCTGGACAGTAATAGTTTTCCGGAGGACTGAGCTAAATGAACTGCTTTGATCGGACAGTGGCTTATGAACAAATTTATCTGCAGATGACATTTGTTTTTACAACAAGATTTTCATCTTCGAGACACAACATGTTTTTTGTCTTGTGGGCTGACTGTTTTCTAACTATTGTAAACAGTGTGACATTTTTTTTCTTTTAGGCAAAGCAGTAGCTGCGTAGCAGAGCTGGTATTCAAATTTTTAATTTATTTAGTTTATAGTCCAAAGCTTTACCCACTAGTCTACTACTGCTCCACAAACGAAGTATACTATACTATCAATCCTAATCTCAATCTCACTTTTGTTTCAAACTAATTATATACAATTTTGTATAGAGCATTGATTTATTGGGCTGCATTGTCTCTTCACAGTAAAGGCTGATACTTGTTGTGTTGACTCGATGCAACTTTTATTTCCTCTTTCAAATTCCTTTCATAGTTATGTATTAAGGTCATGTGCACCATGAATTAATTCACCACAACAACAGGGCACTGAGGTTCTGAGGGTCCTGTCACGATTGTAGTTAATTTTTCCTGTTGGCCAGAACCAAAGAACAAATTTTATAACAGCATGGTTTGAAATCAAACTATGCAAAACAATCAGACAAAGCAACACAAAACCTTATTATTTGGTTATTTGGCTTAAAAGATTTATTTATAAGAATCACTCAGCGGGTGGTGGGGGGGTGATATTGCATGTTAATATCTCAGTAGCAATCAGTGTGTTAGTAATCAAGCAAAAAAATACATAATTGTAACTCTGTAACTGCATTATTGTATAATATTCTGCTAAAATATACATAATGCACTACATGTTTTGGCTAAATGTATTAAGTATTATCAGCTATGCTTTGACAAATTAATACTTTCTTTATGCTGTTGCCATGATGGTGTTGCTAAAACATAAATAAAGGTAGTTTTCTTTATTTATGATACGGTCCAATCTTTTAGTGAATAGCGAGGTCACAACAGATTTTTTTGCTGTTTGTTGTTGTGTACAGTATTGTGTATATATTGTGTATTATAATGTTTGATTACTATTTTACGAAAAACAGCTTGTAATGTTAAGCTTGGATTTATGTCAACACAATTTTTAATATTATACATACTTATTTTATTAATTCATATCATTCAAATAAATTTGTTTACTAGGAAACAGATTGTGAAGCGTTTTGAAGTCTTCAGTGTCTAACTTGCGAGCTTTGATAGCAAATATTAAAATATGCTAGGTGTTTTCACAATAATCTGTAGACTCTTGGTATTTTGGGATCATTTATTAGGGCCTATTACATGGTTTGTGACTTAAATTAAGTTTGACATGATATGTATGTGGAGTATCAGTGATCTTACCAGTAAGTCTGTCCTATTAATGCTCAAAACCTTAATTTTGGTTCTCAATTTGTTGTTTCAAATTTGCAATAAAAAGCATGTATTTGAAATACAGACAAATCACTAATGGTTTCAGGCTTATGACCCAGACTGTCCTAGTACCACTGTAAGCTGAACTGCTTGTGTGAAAAGATAGAGAATTATGTGCTTTAAACCTTAAAGGTCCCTGTTAGGGACAGTGTAGCCTAGTGGGTAGAGCATTGGGCTGGGAACCCAAAGGTTGGGGGTTCAAATCCAGGCTCTGCT
>JAOTRQ010101105.1:0-10199 GCA_028565875.1 Hoplisoma paleatum | reverse complement strand
AACTCCGCACAGAAAGTCCCCAGCCCGACCCGGGGATCAAACCCGGGACTTCTTGCTGTGAGGCGACAGTGCTGTAACCACTCAGTCACCGTGCCGCCATATATATATAAATATTATAGTTTCTACTTCTCGTAGTTGTTAAACAGTTGTGTTAAAACATTCTTTAAACTAGTTCACAAAACATGAACGGCTTTCTTCAGAGTGAATAATTATTGTTACTTCTAACTGTTTTTTTATTTGTTTAACTACATTTGCTTTAATGTGAATAAGCAGGAAATTAGTGAGAGAAATGGTTTTATATTTTAGGTTCTGAAACTATGAGGGACTGGAACTTCTGCAGTATTGTACGAGTATAATACTAGTCTAGGGTGCCAGGAAATATCTCAAAAATGGCATCCGTTTGGAATGGGGAACTCATCAACATTCAAAGTTCTTTTTGGCTTTTCACTAGAGGATTAAATCGAGCCGTTGTGGTGATGCAGTATGTGCAGTGATTTGTTGTGTTATGACCCGAACAAGTTGCCTTTACTGTAAAAAGATCACATTTTGATTCTTACTTCGTGTTTACGTTAGACTATACGTCTGCGAGTGGAAGCCAAAATGTAACTGGGTTAAGCTACGGGGACGAACGATCTCAGCGCAGACACAGACAGCCAAAGTCGAGTCCTGTCAATCATGGTGAGCATCAGAATTTATTCGCAAGGACAATCTGGACAGATGCCTGGTAAAACAGCGGATACTACGAGAGCCAAAGGAGTAATAATATGTTCACTGGACTTGCTCAATATGACATTTGGCCTTTTCCCCAAACCAGAGATACATGTTCCTAAACAAGCAGCAATAAAGAACACAATTCTGGATCTGATGTTTGTGATGGTATATGTAAAAAAAAAAAGAAATACAGGACAAATATCACGACACTGGTGTTTGATCAAAACTGGGTTTGAGGAGAAAGTTTTTCTTCTTTGGTAATAATGTGCACAGCTTTAAAAGAAGAACGCCAGTGGTCTTCATCCCAGTGTAAATTAAACCAATGACAAATCGACGACATCAAATGTTGCTGCAAATCACGAGCATTATTCCACCATCTGTGTCTGGATTAACGTTCAGTATGGCATAGATGGCAGATCTATAATCCTGACTCTAAGATATTATTCTGATTTATCAGAGCTGGCACTTGTCTGAGCATTATTTCTCTAATACCACTCTCTCTCTCTCTCTCTCTCTCTCTCTATTCATTTATGGTCCGTTTTCCCAGTTCCTGGGGTCGGACGTTAATGTTTAGAGCAGAGTTTTCTGTCCGGACGCCCTTCCTGACGACAACCACCAGTAAGTGGTGGGAACTTGTGAGACTACTAGACAATTTCACATTTCTGATCGACCTAGTGCAAGTTTTGGGACTGTGGGAGGAAACCGGAGTACCCGGAGGAAACCCACGCTGACACGGGGAGAACATGCAAACTCCACACAGAAAGTCCCCAGCCCGACCCGGGGATCGAACCCGGGACTTCTTACTGTGAGGCGACAGTACTGAACCACTCAGCCACCGTGCCGCCGGTATTTTATTATTAAACTGTTATTAAACTGGTAGTTGTTATTAAACTGGTATTTTAAAGTATTAAACTGGTAATTTTTATTTGTTTTAAAACAACAGCAAATACAACAAAACATCTTTGCTGCCATTATGCTAGATTATGAAATGTGCTGAGGAATTTACAGTTTAAAAAACTCTTAATATTACAGAATACTATATAATGCATTACTGGGGATGAAGTGCCTGAACATTCTAATGATGTGGCTTAATGCTCAACACAAGACTCTAATACAAGTTAAAGGTGAACCAGACATGTTCATAATACTGTAAAACATGCATTCAATATGCATTGGCTAAAATGGCTCAATATACTGTCATTAAATTTAAGCTATGTAATGCGCACTAATGTAATGGTTGTGATAAAATCTCTCTCGATAGGGTGCTTTGCTACTGATGGGTTTTTGCTAAACTCATCTTTGGCATGCTTTTAGAGAGAAAGACAATTCAGCCTGTATTAATAATTCTTTTATTCTATTATTGTGCTACTTCAGTGTTGGCAGAGTTGCTCATGTCACTCTATTTAGCAATATTATACCACGAATAAGTGTACAATACTGGCATTATGCTACAGTGGACAAAGGCTGTTCCAGGAGACGAGGACCTAACACTAGTATAAATGTGATGGCTCATACAAGTTGACAAATTAGTAAGACATATAACTCTTATGATAATGATTTGATCTTACATTATCACCCGCAAACAGCTGGCAGTTTGTATAATTTGAACATCTGCACATCAAAAGGGTTAGCCTCCAGCTGGCTGTATCGCTACAGTTGTCATAATGCTTCATAGTAAATATAAAGTGTTTGACAACTCTAGGTACAAGTTTAATACTCATACGAAACTACTATGTTACCTGTAGACATATGCTATACTAACAAAAATAATAATTGCATATTGTTTTTTTATTTCCCAATTTAGTCATTTCTAATTCCCAACTGTAAATCCCATCTTGCTAACACAACCTTTAATCTGATCATAAATCCTCTCTGGCAACAACAAATTGAAAGTGGTGAGGTTTGAAATGGCGTATTGTTCTCACCCAAATGAAACCAACAAAGACTTGAATTAATAAATTTAAAACTCAGTGATGAAGCTTTATCAGCTGACGATGAGGATTGTACAACAAAATTCAATTTAGTCCTGCAAAAGAGAATGTATGAATATTGAACCATCTGACATCCATTTCATTAAGCTATTACTATTCCACCATGCCCTATGGCGAGTACAAAATCTTTTATTCTATGTCTGCCTGGGTTTCCTCTAAATTATTTTGCAGCTTCCACTTCTATTGACATGCAGAAGCTGAATTGCTGCTTTAAATTACCCCAGAAGTGACAGAGTGTGTAATCAAATGGGTTAACGTTAACTCAAGACTAACTGGTTTCCTTGGAGGGTGTATACCTGTTCTGTGTCTACAATACTATGCATTCGAGTCACTGCCAGCCATATATGCTGCCTCTAAATAGTTATAATGTTGGTGGTCATAATGACGTAACAATTGTGTTAATGCAGTGGGAAAAAGGTGACGATTAGTTTACATATTTTTATATTTACATTTACATTTACTTGCATAAAGCAGATACTCGCTGGTGTGAGTGACTAAGTAAGCTAATACAATTTAGCTAATTTGTTTGATTTGCGATAGTTTAGAAATTAATTGGAATTGGATTTTTGTAACACATCCTAACACCACACTTTGCGTGGGATGTAGAAGGACACGGTGACTGGACTGCATAAATAGAGTCTGCATATTTATAAGGGCAGAAAAAGAAGTGGTTAGCAGCATTAAAATAAGCATTTAAATTCACCAACTGATTTAAAGCAATTGTGTTGATTTCGCCGTCAAGGCTTTTCATGAGAAAAATCAGATCCTGAAACCTTTCGATTCCTTTTGAGCTTTGGCTTCCTACCCCAGAGATCTTGTGCAGTATTAAATTTTCAATAAACATGTGAAAGGAATATTTACAGTATAGAAACCACTCCTAAACAATTTAAATATAAAAAGCCACATTTTCAGCAACATGATTTCAGGTAAGAAAATCATTCTTTTGAATTGGAAATCTCAAATTTCATTTTTCATCTAATGACATATCTGAGATAACCAGGGATGTAAAGATCTTTTCATCCTTGATTTGAGAATAAATATTTTGTCTCATGTAATGGTTTAGTTGTGCTAGGCTAACTATAATACTTACATTTTTGGTTAGATAAAAAAATTATTTTCTGTCATATGTTTTAGTTTACTGAGATGCTGACGTGTCTGCTTTGTAAATTACTGATACCAAGACGCCGTACTGATACAGTAATTCTTAAACCAATAAATGTCATGTCTATTTACTGGCAAGTTCATTACAGCTCCTGTTCTTCACTATATAATTTAACAATCCATGAATGAGTTTTATTTTTGTACATTCCAATATCCACCCTAATTAACTATGGTTAACGAGAATTGCCCTCTAAATAAAAGTCAACATAAAATGGAATATAAATAGCAACAGCCTTAATTTGTTTTGTTAATAATCAAAAAGTGGTTGATGGACTGTGCACACATCAGTGAGAGATAGAGAGATTTACTCTCGTCAGAAGAGATCGTTGTCGTCAGCATTAAAAAAGGTATAAACAAAATAGCAAAAACAACTTAAATGCAAGTAAAATGCATGGCAGAAATATTTTTGCAGAGTCCATGACCAGAAAACAGATGTCTATACCCCCTTCAGCCTTGCCTCCCAGACATAAACAAACTTGTAAAGCAACTGTCCTGTCTGGTGACCCAACAGAAGATCAAACCGAGCTCTGAGCTCAAAAATATCAATTAACATCAACATTAGTTGGAAAAACAGGTGGGGGAATCTTAAAACTTGACACATAATAACTGGATAGCCAACTATACGCCAACGTCTCTTGCAAACCAAGCAGATAAATCATGATTTAATTACTACAGGGAGTTGTATTGCTCTGCTAATATCAGTAATACAATATTCGACTTGGGTGCAGCTGCTCCACCATGAACACCTAACTCAATAAACTTCCATCCAGTATTTAGTACACTGAGTTTGCTTCCAGTGATGGTCTGGAACTTATAATCAAGACATATTATTTCTGTAAGCTGACATTTCTCAGAATAGCTGTACAATAACTAAAAATACTGGATACAATTCTTTTAAATACTAAAGTCTGAAAGTATCATTTGTATATGCATACACAAACGAGTACATGCATACACCTTTGGGTAAAATGTGGAATCCTAACTGAAATAACCTGTTCAATCTTATTAGTTTATTTACTACCATGTTTTTTGGAAAGTCTCCAAATATCTGAGGCAGTACAGAACTACAATTAATGGTTCCTGAATAGGGAACCTCTTTGCAAACCACTTCATTCATAATATCACTCTTAGTGGGTCAGCGGTGGTGTTTTAAGTGAATTTCCTGACATGAATTTGGCTGAAGGACAACAATGCATGTCAAAAGGACTCAGTAAGCAGTTTGAATAGCAAATAAAATACTTTCCATTGCATTCACACTCTCAGACATTGTGAAACAAACAATAGTAAAACCCGAGTGGGTGATATTCAAAATCGTTTGCTGCCAGAAGCTGAGCAACAATGAAACACAAATATAAAATGAACAAAGACCCATTTAGATGGGTGTTGCTCCAAAAGGCCAATTATGTAGGCGTTTCACCACAATGTAAGATATTGTGAAGAAACTTGAGTTTTGCTACATTTTTCATATTAAACAAGCACTCATGTATGATAGTGTACAGTAGAAACAGTAATGTGGAGACTATTAAGTGCATTAAATAGCATATGATGAAGTTCTTGAGAAGATGATTCATAAGATACAAAAGCCGAGCTGACTTTAATGGAAACTGCCTCTATGTGGTCAATAGTAGTATAAAAAACAGTTGTGAAAGAGTGTGTTTCTCACTTGAATATAAGATACGTTAAATATTAACCTAATTTTCTGTTCTGGCATATTCTGGGTATAAGAAAATGGGTATATGCTTTTAAAAACGCAGGTATGAAGTTTGTAGTCGTGGTCCATAAGCTTTAGGGAAGTAGTGTTCAGTTTAGAATTATTCAATTAAAAAGTTAAATTATATATAAAACTGCATTGATGCTTAAAATCTTTTCAGTAGTCATTAACTACCAATGCCCCCTTAATCATAAGAATATAACAGCAACAAATATCAACTAATTCCAGACTAGCTGACTTCTTACAGCTATACAAATCAATGATACTCATCTAAAAGAGCAGAAGTGGATCAGTCTCCAGCTACCTTAACACTGTACCCGGCAACCTCTGAGACACTAGTCATACTTGCCTTAATCTTCCACCTGGAACTCTGGGAAGACAAGTACTGAGACTCTTCTGTGTATTGGCACTGATGGTGAAATGTCCATGCTGAAACAAACATTCCCCAGCTGCCATCAACCTTCTTTAAAAGATCGTTACAGCCTTAGATCCTTACTATTCTATATTCAATATTTAAAAAATGCATTTGTTGTAACCGGATTTCATCAGGTTTGGTTTCTTGTTTGAGTATTTGCACCTCGGTCTGGGTAAGAGCATCTGTGAATCGCTAATAAATAGTTGAGATCTAAATGCAAAAAAAAGGCAACAGGCAAAATTTCTTCCAATATAGTCTAATACTGTACATACACACAAATAATCCCTTAAGTATGGTTTGGCTGTGCTGCTTGTGTTTGTGTCAGTGTTCTGCCATCTGGGCCCCATAAATGGCGCCAGACTCCTAGGTGCCCCCCTCTCCGGAACTGGCACCCTCTTCCTGCACCCACTTCTGTCTTTACTTTGGCTTGTACCCACATCCTGATTGGTGTTGCTAGGTAGGCCATAAAAGTTCTAAAAAAAACGCCGTTACAACGTCACAGCCTCCGACCAATGGCGACCGGTATGTCTGTCCATGTGCAGAACTTTAGCAGTGCTGCAAGTGAACTATGAGGAGCAGCTCTAGCCTCCTATTTCTTTTGATATACAGCTTAGAGCCTGAGCAAAGTTCTCGTTTCCAAAGCAGACTATTAATCAAGCAAAGATATTATAGAAACTTGAAGTTAGATGATTCATGAGCAGCTTTTAAGTTAGTTGCAAATCTGGTGATTTATTACCTTCTAGAAAAAAGAATGCCTTTGGTAAAGGTAGACGGTTATAATGGTAACAATGTGCTCAGTAAGAACTCACTAGTGATTGTCTATGACCATTATGGTAGTCAGTGTTGATGCAGTTTTGACACTCACAGCCTAAAACTTTATTTATTTAGGTGTCATTTGAGCTTGAGACTCTGCATAACAAATAGTGTTTTGCTCCATTGGGGTGGTCGTAATGTTTTGCTCCGTTGGGGTGGTCATAATGTTTTGCCCCAACCAACCCCTTTACTGCTGTTGTTTCTGTGGTCTGTTGGTTCCAGTGTCTACCTAATTCTAGTTCTGTCTATCCAGAGGTCTAAATAGGTATATACAAAAAATAATCACTTAGAAAAGATGCTGCTTTTAAAGCTAAAAAACTTCACACTTGTGCCACTTATGTAACACAATGTTTGGCTTTGGAAATTGATTTTCCAACAAGCTTATAGTCACGTGTCCAAAAAACAACCCTAACCTATTATAGTGGCTTCATGAGCCTTAACACAGAGATATAAAATGTAATGACCATATGGTCAGGTATTTTTTGTAAAGTCATAAAGAACCTTGGACAAGTAAATTAGACAGCATAAGACATAATGGCATCCCATAAAGTCTTTCTGTATGATGTTCTTTATGGGACTGGCAAATGATGAGATATCATAGTGGTTGTCGTTATTCTCATCCTGAATATACAATGAACTACATTTACATATTGCTCATAAAACTCACTTAATGATTTCAACAATTTATTTCAGTTCTGTTGGTGCCATAACTAGTAAAATTCAGCAGCAAACATTAATTTTTTAAATTATATGAAAATGCATTTGTGACTTTGTGAGCAAATATATGATGATGAATTGAGGAAGCTTATTTTTTCAATTAGCAACATTTAGCTGAAACATTTATCCCAAAATAATAATAATACCCGTAGAGATCAATGTATTTCACTCCTGGGCCTTCAGTAATGTAGTGCCTGAATAAATCCACCTCATAATAACATCATTATGGCTACAGAAACCAGAAGATTATGCAGACATGTTAAATAATTAAATAATGTTTTATCACAGACAAATCATGTATCCACAATAAAGCAACAAACTCAACGCAACACAATTCAACAAGTGTCATACTTTGCATCAATAATAGTCATAAAATGGCTTTTTAAAATGTACACAAAATCCTTCTTTCTATCCATATAAAGAGTTTAATTACTCTGGTATACAGACACTGAAAGAAAAGAAAGCAGGTGAACAACATCTTATCCGACCAGACACAGTGTGTAATTAGACCTGCCAACTGGCCCAAATGCTCATCTAGAGGGCTTGGAATGGGGGCATGACCAATGCTATTATAATTGCAGTCAAAGGAACCAACAGTTTGAGCCTAGGGACACCAAGGGACAGTGTAGCCTAGTGGGTAGAGCGTTGACACTGCTGGGTCCCTGGGCAAGACCCTTAACCCTGTCTGCTCCAGGGGCGCCGTACGTTGGCTGACCCCCAACTTCCAGACAAGTTGGGATATGCAAAGAGAAACATTTCATTGTACTGTACATCTGTATATGTATAATGACAAATAAATTTGAATTTGATTTGTTATTCTCATTTTACTTCATTCTCTTCATGGACCGAGCTGACCTGCTGGACTGGTATCCGAATTTCTTATAAACACACTTTGTGCTTCTGTGCTCCTGTAAATGTTCCATTTGAGCTATTATGAGGCATGGTAGCATGATGCCGTGCCAGAGTCTGATCCTTATCGCCTGCTGGAAGGTATTAGCCGGAACAGATGTGTCAGATGGATTCCGTCAAGGACCAGTGCTTTAAAAACAGAATGTCTACTCCCGAACCGTTGTGCCACAGATAGCTGAGATAAGAAGAGATGCGTCCGAGTGCTTGGGTGGCGCTCATGTGTGTCTAATGACCTTATCAGGTCTGAGGTCTATCCTGCAGACAGGCTCTGAGACTCGGAAAGGAAATAGACTCCATATGACCGAATGAGATCATTCTGTAGAGGCACTTTGTATTTCCTCATCCCTCTTTCATAATATTACATCGCGGGGTCGTACTTGTGAATGGTCGATGGTTTAAAACAGCCGTTAAAAAAGAAAAACATCATCATAGCTTCCATTGTGACCGGTTTTGGCGCTGTGTAGGTAGATTAAAACCTGGTTGAACCAGAACACCTTGTATCGGCTAATCAGCAGCAGTCGGTACTTTTTGGCTGGCCCTCGGGAATCCAGTCTGACGAATCATAATTACAATCTAAAGGTGACGTTTTAATGCACAATTTGTCATCTGTAATGGATTAAAGCCAAGCAGTAAATTAGTAAGTGATGTGGAAGCAGACCACACAGATGGAGTGTGAGAATCGGGCAGTCCCGGTAGTAAAGCCTGGAGATAACATCATGGAACAGATTTTGGTGCACTATAGTTAATTCAGACAATTAAAGGTTGCTTAATTTCCGTAACCTGTACAAGTCATAGTCAAATAGTTCTTCAGAAACTCGAAGGCATGTAGAAGGATCTGGATCTTCTTGCTTATTAAACCATTTTAGTCTATTACTTTATTATGTTTATCATTGTTTGTCATAAATACCTATACAGGTGTACAATATGAATGAATGGATTTTATTATACATGTATCATTTACTTTTATATTTTCAGCATTTAGCAGACTTGTGGAGTGCAGGAGAGCGGATCCAAAAGGTGATCGATACGATTGATGATAGGACGTAATAATGCCATAATGTGTTTCTTTCTTTTACTCTCATAATCAATGCTATTATTTTTTTATCTGAATTGTGTGTGATCACCATGGTCATGTGATCGATCTATTCGCATGTACGGTTCATGTTGTAAATTGTAAATAAAGGTTGTGACGATTGAGCAATAGGAAAACCCGCTACTTTAATTACACGACATACCGAAGTTCTGAAAGCATCCCCCCAAATCGGAAAATATTCCTACATCAATCTGACAGGCTAAGCAAAACAAGCCCACTGAGTAAACATCTAAAGTAAACATGATTCATTTTTGGCTCATGTTTATGAAATTAAAGGTGACACGTCATCTCCGTCAAACATCTGTCTTTGTTCATGCAGGTCTGCACTTGATCCACTGGTGGATGAAAAAGCAGAAAGAAGAGTAGCTGGGTGGTCTTCTTCAGCTTTATTTTAACGTAAAAGTAAAAGTCTCGTGTCATCCCTGAATGTTAAAGTCCATATAAAGTCAGACGAGTGTTAACGAGAATGCATTTTGATTCATTGGGTCCCAAAAAAGGATCCCTCAGATCAGCCCGGATCCAGTTAAAGTGATAAAAGTGTGACTCCATTTTGCAGATTCCTTTTATATTGGAACTGTCACGTGGGTTGTCTGTTCAAAAAAAGAGAAACACACACACACACACACACACACACACACACACACACACACACACACACACACACACACACACACACAC
>JAOTRQ010101096.1:0-10199 GCA_028565875.1 Hoplisoma paleatum | reverse complement strand
AACCCTGAACACGACTCTCCTTCCTAACACGACTCGGCATGATGCAGGACACGGCTCCCGCTGCAGGAGCGTCTGTGCTAGTGCTGCTGATTCAGATCCGGTTTAATAAGGAACCGAGTTCATACGAGTCTTGAGTCAGTGAAACGAATCGATTCAGTCAATTCCTCTGAATCAGTCGCTCATCTACTGTAGTGTAATCGGTACTTAAAGTAAAAAATAAATAAACTCTCTGCCGTCTTGGTCGTTTCTCTGCAACACGCCGATACGCCACCTAGAGGATTTTATGCAGAACTGTAGTCGACGGAAATGCAACATTTTTATTTGTGCTGATTTTTTTTTCTAAAGGCGTCTCGTACTCACCGAACGTTTGGATGGAAGGACGGCAAATGTCTCTTATCTTCGTAGAAATAAAGCTGTGATTTAGCAAACGAAGTGTAGACACGCCTCGGGCGGGGGCCCGGCGTTAAAGCTTGAAGTTGTTTACCGTTTACAAGATTTGTTATTTTCATGTCTATCTTCTCCATTTCTGCAGAGCCACACGAGAGACGTGTTTCCTTTATAACCCTCCCCACTCTTTCATTACTCCACCAAACCCCCAAAATACTCATAACTACTTCTACTCGTGTGCTGGGGCTTTGTTCGATGGGAACGGGGTAACAATCTGAGTGGGTCGGGATGAGTGTGTTACCCAGATTAACCCCCAGCGGGTGATAAAATGGAAGAACAACAGCGATTAAGCTGCCGGCTTTTAGTGCACTGCAGGTCTGTGGAGATAAAAGTGCTAAATGGTCCCGGGTGGAAGAGCGCCCCCATCCCCCCCCTGTGTTTAATGTTTTGTATGTGTGTAGTGTGTTGGCGATATTGTGTGTGTGTGTGGTTTATGTGTGTTTGCATTGTGTTGTGTCTCTGTGTGTCTGTAAGTTCAACATCCTGGTATTTTTCAGTGCACCTCGTGTTTTATGATAGGTAAATAAATATAGTTAAACGCACTAAAACATGATGCTCGGAGTGTGTGAGTGTGCGACTTGGGACGCACCAATAATGTCCAGATTCCTGTCGTAATCAGTGCCGTTCACTCTGATTGGCTGGTGTGAGCGGATGATGATAATGATGTTTACATTTCTAATGTTTGTGAATAGAAATGGTTCCAGTCGTTAAAATCTTTCTGTTTTTCTTCCTCCTGGTTCTTGCAGATTCTTCTAATTACATCCGGCAGCTGGAGAGCAAAGTGCGGATTCTAGAGGACGACAACAAGCAGGCGTTCTCACAGGTGAGCGGCGATAAACAATCAAGTAAACAACTGTGTACGGAAGTGCTCGTAAAGGAATTCTTAACAACTATCAAATAAATATTTCATCCACACAGTTTTACCAGCGCTTTATCCTATTTGTGGGTCACCGTCGGACACACTGAACGAATTCTTTCAACACCTGAACAGGTCACCATTCTGATGCAGTGCAGACACACACACACACACACACACACACACACACTCACAGAAGAAAATTTCAGTTTCTCCAACCAGGCGAACATGCAGTAAATCCACACAGATGCAGGGAGAACATGCAAACTCCACATAAAAAGATCCAGATCGCCTTACCTGGGATTCGAAGTTGGGACTTCTTGTCATCGCGCATGCACGCACGCACGCACGCACGCACGCACGCACGCACGCACGCACGCACGCGCGCGCGCGCACGCACGCACGCACGCACGCACGCACGCACGCACACACTCACACTCTCTGGACCTCTGCTTTTTATGAGATAGTTTATATTCTATGGATTAAGACAAACTTGCAAAGACCTGCTGGGTGTGTGTGTGTGTGTGTGTTTGTGTGTGTGTGTGTGTGTGTGTGTGTGTGTGTGTGTGTGTGTGTGCTCGTGTGTGTGTGGGTGTGTGTGTGTGACACAGACATCACGGAGCCTCACCAGTGCCATAAACACACCTCAGCCAATCAGAAGTTGTGTGTTGAGTTCCCAGGACAGGTGAAGCCGGACCGAGTGTTATATATTTTTAATCAAGCGTGACTCGATGCCTCTTCTGAGGTCATTCGTACTGTCGACCTCTGACCTCTGGGACGTTTTTATTGACGTATCACTTTCATTGTTTGTATTGTTGTTCTTGTTGTGGCAGTGATTTCTAAACGCACATATTAATGTTGTTTTTCTGGTTTGTTTTGATTCACTCGTTTGGTTTCTTCAGTTGTGTTCTGCGTTATAAGAAACCGTCTCCGTGTTTTTTCTCCGAAAGGGAAGCGACTCCGTGGGTGATCTTAAGACGCTGAGGAAAGGACTGACGCTCTATCATTCCGAATCACAACTCTCAGCGCTCTCCAAGCAACAGGACGTCTTACAGAACGTAAGTACGGGTGCTGAAAATTGTACCCACAATCCTCGTCCTCAAGCCTGACGATAGATTAATACGTAAAATTACAATCCGATACAATTCATACTACAGTGGCTGAAACACCTCCATTCATTCATAGTGAAAACTATTTTAGCGAAGGCCCCGGTTCTGTTCGGTTCGACCTCAGCTGTAGACTAAATCAGAACGCTGACTTCAAGCCAAGCCTGTTCATCCATTTGGACTTGTGTATTTGTTCCGTAGTGGATCAAAGACATTACATTACATTACATTACATTATATTTAGCCGACGCTTTTATCCAAAGCGACTTACAATGAGCAGACAGTGTTAAGGATCTTGCTCAAGGACCCAGCAGTGTAGCGGAGTGTAGCAGAGCCTGGATTTGAACCCCCAACCTTGGGGTTCCCAGCCCAACGCTCTACCCACTAAGCTACACTGTCCCAGTATAAGTACTCAGTATAAGTACTTCAGTATAAGTAGTTATTACTCCAGTCCTCAGTTTTTTGTACTTTTACTCAAGTAAAAGTATAAGTATCATGACTTACTATGATTTTAACATTTTATTATAATTTTTATTACAAGACTTGATTAATTGACTTTTAGGTAATAATGTCACTCTTACATTTAAGACTTTTGTCAGGTGTGCTTATCCAGAACAACTTACATTTATCTCTCATTTTTTGCAATTGAAGGTTAAGGGTCTTAAGCAAGGGCCCAGCAGTAGCAGCCGTGGAATTTGGAATTTGGAAATCAGAAGTCTAACAATAAAGTGTGAGTTATAACTTGATCTGTTTTCACACATGACACAAAAGTTCAGATGTTCAAAAAAATAATGGAATAAAAAGATATTTGACTCTGAAATGTACTTAAATACACTAAAATTACATTTACTTTTTCCACCACTGATAGGGTTAATGAATAAGTAAAATAAATTCCTAGTGGAGCCGAGGAGAATCTCAGGTGCACGGTACCACCGTGTTGCCACATATTCGGTCAAAGTAGGGTTTCCTGCATCCTCCTGGATCTGGTAAAGTGAGCGTGCCAGGCCAAAATCACATATTTTAACAAAGCAGTCTGCATCTAGCAGTATATTGGATGGCTGTAAAAAAAAAGGAAACACATTACGAAAAATATTTATTTTTCAATTACAATCAATATAATAAATATCCTACCTTTTGGTCTCTGTGGATAACATTCCCGGAATGTAAGTATTTGGTGGCTTTAAGTAACTGGTACATAATATAGCGCTTGTGAATGTCCTTTAAAAGACTCTTTTTAATAACGGCATGAAGGTCAGTATCTGGATGAAAAGAATATAGATAGTTGGTTTAACCTGTATTCAAACGCCTTAAAAGAAAAATCATTATATTACCTAGTACACAGTATCGGTCATGAAACAAATAAAAACAATTAAACATATTTACATTTGAGCTAAATCACATTTTTGTAAGAAGCATGTACATGTGACTTTTATCATTGTGATACTAATAACTGGAAGACTAGGGCCTGGTGGTTATATAACTGGGCTTGTAATCAGAAGTTTGCTGGTTCAATATACCAAGTCATGACTGAAGTGCCCCTGAGCAAGACGCCAACCTCCTAACTGCTCCCTAGTTTACTGTCAGTAAATGTGTATTTCACTACACGGACTGGGTTTAAATGTGGAGTGTGTAAAAGTTTCACACATTCACAAAGTTTCACAGTGGTGAAATTTTTTATAAAAAAATACAAATCATATCTATCGATTTCTGGTTGACAAATGACAACATTTGACTACTTACTTCAAAATCAGAATACACAAATAAATTAGTGCCAGCATCATTATTTTACATTACACTAAGCATTAGCACTTGTTACTGGTAAGTATTCTGCATTTAGAAGCTGGATCACTCTAAAGATCATTAGGTTATCTTCTGCCTCTGCATCGGGCAGTATGAACAGTTGAGTCTGCATCCTGAGGGAAGCCATTCAAACTAAGGAAACAAAATATGAAAAGGGCTCCTGTAAGGTCCGTTGTGTTGATCTGAAGTTATCTGAACTATGAATCTATGTTATCTGAAGCTGATCACATATGGGCTCTCAAATACAGATCAAGCATTGCTTTTGACAATATTCATTCATTCATTGCCACAATTTAGCATATAATGTTATAATCTTTCTTCAAGTAATCAGAAAGGTTCCATAACCAAAACCATACAAATGCTGTTAAAAGGGGGGGGGGGGGCAGTACTGCTTGGCGCAAAAGTATAATGCTTTACATATAGTGCAAAGTTTGCATTAGAATTAGGTCTTACCCATGTACTCAAACACTAAATAAATATCCTTATCATTCTGGGCCCGGATGACATTGAGCAGCTTGATTATATTAGGATGATCCCCAAACTCCTAAAGAACAATTTAAAAGGGTAAAATTAGACATGTTAAAGACATGTATTTAATGCTAGGGGTGCTCAATTTGACATAGTTAAACTGAAAACATAATAATATAGACTCATTGCTCAAATGCAATGTTTTAAAAGGTAGATAGAAGATGGATAACAAGCTACTGTCACATTTTTATTAATCAACACAACATATGCCTAGGACAAATTGTATGTAGCTACAACCTAGTGTTATGTTGCGTCATCTACAAATAATTTGGTTGTAGCTTTCACATAATGCACATGATCAATTTATAGAAGCAAGGCCGACCTAGCAAAAGCTGATCAAGCAAATCTGTAATCTAAAATGTGAATATATGGTATCTTTCTTACCTGAAGAAACATGATTTCTCTGAACGTTCTCTAAATAAAACACACAGCCACATGTAAAAATGGTATCTATATTAAGTATGAGGTACATAAATAAATATAAACTGTTAATTGTACCTGAGCATCAGTTTTGTTTCTAAAGGCATCAAATATTTTTTTCACAGCCACTATTTCCCCTGTAATTTTATCCACTGCCTTCCATACAATTCCATATGCCTGTTTAGGGAGACATCATTAAATCCAAAGATTTATTATAATATATACATACTTAAAAACTAATTAGTCAGTCATGAACATGCTAAAAATAGAGTTGCCATTGCATTAGAGTGGTCATCGCAAGGAAACAACTATAGTAATAATTAATAGTTCAGTTTAATCACGTTGAGGACACTGGATCACGAAAAAACCAGGTTCCTACAATTGTACTACCACTTTATTACACTTTTAACTTTGTCATTTGTTAAATTTTCATATTCTTAAAAAATTAAAAGGTTAAGGGTATAAAGTGTGTTAACGTAAAATTCACTGCAATGATATGTCTAATAAAGCTTATCTTTGAATGTTTGTTTACCCCTTTGCCGAGTCTCCTCTTGATCTCATACTTCAAGGTGATGTGCTCTTCCACTTCCGTCAGGTTCATTTTGTCTTTAGCAACTGGCCATTAGACGGAACACAAACTATTTGATCTAAATAAACTTTTCTTCTCAGTAAATGTAGCTAATTATTAAATTAGCAATTTTATGTCCATGAAACTGAATGTTTCAACAAACGTGCAGGTGAAGTTGCTAGCTTACTAGCTAACGTTGAACCTGTTCTAATCGTCTAAACACAAGAACCGAGGTGCGCTAACCACGACTGGGTGGTCACTGATCAGTAAATATTTGGAAGTTTTGAACTGGTGGTAACTGGACGTGAGAATGAGATTCAATGACTTTCTACGGTCTGAACTAGCACTGTCGGCCGGTGCGCATCGTTTCGCGTTGGGACGTCGCCATGGAGACGCAAGTGCGCGCGCGCGCATGAACGTCTGTGGGGGGGAGGTCTTAAAGGAACCGCAGCACTAAACTAATTCTAAATGTTTATACTCATTAAGTCAATTGCTATCTCATTATTTTGAGAAACTAAGTCATTATTTCGAGTTTCGAAGTCTTAGTAAGTAACAGAGGCGTCAAGTAACGAAGAAATAAAATATTTCGTTACATTACTTAAGTAGAAATTTTGGTTATCTATACTCTACTGGAGTAATTATTTTTCAGTCGACTTTTTAATTCTACTCCTTACATTTTCACGCAATTATCTGTACTTTCTACTCCTTACATTTTTTAAATGTCCACCTGTAGTCATCTTTCAAAAGTGAATTTGATTGTGGTTGAATGAGAAGTATAAACATATACCACTCTGACGTCCTGATTTGTTAGCGATTCATCGCAGCTGCACATCACGTCACACGTAGCTTAACAGATCTTCGTGTCACACCATCTGCACTTTGAAAAAGCTTGGTCGCGCTATCTATTGTAAGATTTCTAGTGCACGTTTATACCGTATTTTACGGTCTGCAATACAAAACACCAGCGGAGAAGGCTACTCGCACATTTATTAAGCGTCACTAGTTTAACACAATTTGAAGCCCTATAAAACCACAAATTAAAGAGTTATCAAACAACACAACTCAGACATTAAACGGGAGTATTTCTTGTACCACCCCAGTGAATTTCGGACAATTTTACTCTAGGAATTTAAAGTAATGGGATAGTAAACTCATGAAAAGTGTCAATTCGGTATTGTGTATGGCAAATTTCCAATAAAACCAGAAAATCAAATTGTTTATCGAACTACACCACTCACACTTTAAACAGCACAACGTGATTTACTACTACAATCAATTACAGACCATTTTACTGTAGGAAATTAAAGTAATGGGACAGTCACATCTACCAGTTCAGGCCTCAGGTCTAGCGAGAGACTTCCCGCGTGTTCTCAACTTCCCGACAAAAGGTGTGGACCTTGGGATGGAGGGACATGCAAGCTTAGAGGGTGTACTAGCTGCACCCCAGCCCATTCATGAACTGCCAATATATAGGGCTATATTTAGGTTTTGGATTGGCATGCAGGACCATGCCTTTCCAGATATATAATCTTAATCGCAATTTACTGAACTACAGGGCTTTTTTACTTATTAAACTGTGTTCACCAGCAGAGAAGCCTCCGATTCTTTTATTGTACATGGTGTCAGAAGTGAACGAATCATGGCGAAATTCAATCCTCCGAGTAATTTTTCTTCTGACAAACCAAGTGAGTGGCTGGATTGGAAACAGCGTTTTGTAAGATTCAGAACCGCGACTAAGTTAGATAAAGAAGATGGCGCCATACAGATGAGCAGCCTGATCTACGCTATGGGAAGCGAGTCTGAAAATGTTTACCGCTCGTTCGCATTTGACGAAGAAGCACATAGTAATGACTTTAACATAGTGCTAAAGAAATTTGATGAGTACTTTGTGCCAAGAAGGAATATAATCCACGAACGAGCATGTTTCCACCAGCGAGTGCAAAGATCAGGAGAAAAAGCTGAAACTTTTATTAGAGCCTTGTACGAACTTTCAGAACAATGCGACTTTGGAGCTAGCAGAGACGAGAACATTCGCGACCGAATAGTGGTGGGAGTTCTTGATAAAGATGTCTCACGGAGACTGCAGCTCATGAAGGACCTGACACTAGCACTGACCATCGAGACAGTCAGGCAGTCAGAAGAGGTTACTTCACAAGTCAGCATGCAAGGAGAGGCAACTGGAGGGATACACGAAGTCAAGCACAGCAAATACACCAAACCCCGAGGTAAGCCAACAAGAGGAAATGGCGAACAATGTGGTCAATGTGGCAAAATAAGACATAAGAAAGATGAAAATTGTCCAGCAAGGAAATCCAAATGCTATGCATGCAGTAAAATTGGACATTGGGGAAGAGTGTGTCGGAACAGGAAAGCCGTGCGAGAAGTGACTGAACTAGAAGTGCAGCCATATTTTCTTGGGGCAGTGAGCAGGGCCGATGGATCATCAGAACAGTGGGCTATTAAGCTGTTACTAGGTTCCACATCAGTGGAATTTAAAATCGACACTGGCGCTGATGTGAATATTATCAGCGAGGAGACCTACAATTCACTAGTTCCAAGGAAAACACTAGAGCCTGCAAACATCCGATTGGATAGTCCAGGTGGTGAGCTGCAGTGTATGGGACAAGTTCAGAGCACTGTGACACATAAAGGTAAAACATACCCTTTTACAGCATATGTCATCAATGGACTTACTGTAAGCAATCTGCTTAGCAGACCACTTTCTGAAAAAATGAATTTGGTGAAAAGAGTGAATGAACTAGTTTGCAACAAAGAGCATTCAAAAGTATTTGGTGAACATGGGACATTAAACACTGAACCTGTAAGAATACAGCTAAAAGACAATGCTCAACCATATGCAGTACATGTAGCGCGCCGGGTACCATTTCCCATGTTGCAAAAGGTCAAAGAGGAACTCCTAAGGATGGAGAGAAATGGAATCATTGCGAGAGTAACACAGCCTACAGACTGGTGCGCACCTATTGTGCCTGTTTTGAAGAAGGCAACAGGCAAAGTTCGTATTTGCGTCGATCTAAAAAAATTGAATGAGGCTGTCAAAAGAGAACTGTATTTACTACCAACTACGGAGGAGATCACGGCAAAGCTGAGTGGAGCTACGGTATTCTCCTCACTAGATGCTTCAAGTGGATTTTTTCAAATACCACTACACCCTGACAGCTGCAATCTAACCACCTTCATAACACCATTTGGAAGATTCAGCTTCAAGCGTCTTCCTTTCGGGATCACCAGCGCCCCAGAGATCTTCCAAAGGAAAATGAAAGAGACACTGCAGGGGCTGGAAGGTGTAGAAGTCTTTATGGATGACATCCTTGTGCACGGAACTACAATGGAAGAGCACAATATTCGACTAGAGAAGGTGATGCAACGCATTGACAGAGCTGGTATGAAACTCAACCAGGAGAAGTGTAGCTTCAGGCAGAACCAGCTACGGTTTCTAGGACATCTAATTGACAAGTCTGGAATCCGCCCAGACCCAGATAAGGTGGAAGCTATTCGACAGCTCCCTCCACCTACAGACACACAGGAGCTTAAAAGAATACTCGGAATGGTGAATTACCTAGGAAGATACATTCCAAATCTCTCAACTGTGGGACAGCCATTATATGAGCTTCTTAAAAGAAACAGGAACACATGGACTTGGGATTATGCACAACAAACAGCTTTTGAAAACATCAAGGAACTGCTGACGACTGCACCAGTACTCGCCTATTACGACGTGAACAAGCCCACGGCTGTATCAGCAGATGCCAGCAGTTATGGACTGGGAGGAGTTCTTCTTCAGCTCCACGGAGAGCAGTGGAAACCGGTGGCATTTTGCTCCAGACGGTTAACCGAGGCTGAAACACGCTACGCTCAAATAGAGAAGGAGTGTTTGGCCGGCGTGTGGACGTGTGAAAAGTTTGACAGATACCTTAATGGGCTGGAGAGGTTCAAACTAGTGACAGACCACAAGCCATTAGTACCCCTCATTAATACCCGCAGTCTGGACTATGTGCCGGTACGTTGCCAGCGCCTTCTCATGAGACTCATGAGGTTTAACCCTATCGCAGAATATGCTCCAGGGAGGACGCTGACCATTGCAGACACCTTGTCACGCAGTCCACTAGCCTATGCAAGTGCAGAAACAAACATGCACAGTGAAGTTGCTTGTTATGTGGCTAGTATAGTAAAGGGAATCCCAGCTTCTCCAAGCAAACTGGAGGAAATTAGGGTCACTACATCCACGGATGCAGAATTACTGTCCGTTATGAAACTCATAAGAACAGGATGGCCGGAACACTTGAGCAGCGTGCCAGAAGGTGCAAAAGAGTATGTACAAGTAAAATCTGAACTGTCAGTTTTTGATGGACTGGTTCTTAGAGGAAGCAGGATTATTGTACCACAGAAGATGAGGAGCGAAATTCTCCAGAAAATCCATGAAGGGCATCAAGGACTGGTAAAGTGTAGAGAGAGA
>JAOTRQ010101076.1:0-10200 GCA_028565875.1 Hoplisoma paleatum | reverse complement strand
GTAAAGTGTGTATGTGTTATTTATTCATACATACGTGTGTATGTGTGTAAACGGATTAACCACCAGGTGGCAGCACGTCTATTTGAGTTTTTTAATTGGATCTTTAGCATTAGGAAGCGTGACAGCTGCCATCTATCAAACCTACAGGGTGTCCAAAATTCATGTGCTTTATCTCATTCCTTCTCAGTGAGTAGTTTACACTGTAAATAAAAGATAATACAGAAAATATTTTCTGTTTCTGGCTGCAGGAGAATCGACAGGATGCCGTGATTCACTTGCTGCTGGACACCGGTGCTGATGTGAATAAACTGAATAATGAGGGGATGTCTGCTTTGGCTGTCTGCACCCTGCGGTGTTACCCACTCAACTCTCTACACGAAACAGTGGCCGAGAGATCAGCTCAGAACGTCAGCATCAAATCAGTGGTGAGCTACACTAGAGCCTGGAGAAGCTAACCTCATCCAACATACAACAAACCTGTCTATTTCAGTCCAGAAGATCTGTTTTAATATGTGTGGATCTATATTAAAAAAAACCATCTGAGAAAATTATGCTGATGTAAACTGGAGTAGGTAATTACAGTTTTATGGAAGTGCCATTCAAACCCCGAATGACTTGCAAAGTGGCTTAATTTCTGCATAATAAGGTGCATTGTGCCATAAAAAGGAAGCTGAGCAACCAAAAGAGAGGATCTTGTGTAAAGAATAAAACGAAACGATGTACAGAACAAAGTGTGTAAGCTAAACCTGTACATACTGTGTTATGTTAAAAACATATATTAAGCTGTCTGTATGAAACAGTCATGTGTATTAAATAGTAAAAAAATAATGTGTATTAAAGTTCTTTTATGTCTTTTCCATGCCTTTTGTTGAAGACTAGAGCCTCCACCTCCATGACGATCGCTTCCCATGCGGATGCTACCGATCTGAAGTCTGAAATGCCCGGAAGCCCAACTGATACAGACCTGCAAGAGCTCATATCATCATCTAAAAGGTTTAGCAGCGATGTCGAACCTGCAGCCTCGGACTACACCGAGGAAAGTATAACCCCCAGTAAGGAACGAACCGTGTTCGATTTGAATTCAGAGGACACTCTGGGAAATGGAAGCCCAGTGGAAGATTGCAGATCGTACTCTGCTGGTTCTGATTTTACACAGAACAGCGTGTGGCAGGTACGTAATGTCCTGAGTGTGTCCAGCCAGGTCTCGAGTGCAAAAACACAGAGGACAGAACACCAGATGCCACAAGTAAAGACTGAGTAAGTTTCTGACCCCGAGCGGTTTCATTTCACATGACAGATAAACAAGTACCTTGTTTAGGGAGATGAGTCAGTTTATTATTATATTGGATTATTATTGGGTGAATAACATTCGTGCTTCATTTCAAAATTATATCATATTCTGTGATCCATTACTGTGTATAACTGTGTAATAAGGTATATTAAATATAGTAAGCCATAAAAAGTGAAGATGTGGTGAGTTTTCTTCTGGTTTGGATACGATACAGACACCAGGCACACTGGACCACCATGCAGCTGCTGCTGGATCGAGGAGCAGATCCGAACATCTCAGTCATTCCGATGCCAGTCATTTTTCTGGCTATAAAAGCGGGTCACGTCGAAGCTGTACGTAAACTGCTGGAGCGCGGCGCCCGTACAGACCTGCACTTACCAGCCGAGGTGAACAACTAACAATATTTATTATGTTTCACTGTCTTATGTTCTTATACTGTAAGTCCGAAATACATTCATTCAAACAACCTAAACATGTCCTTTATCTATTTAGCAAAAGGGTCTGTATTCACTTCACGTAGCTGCCGGACTGCCTGGGCCAGAGGGTCCTAAGATCACAGAGCTGCTCTTACATGCTGTCGCTGACCCTGATGTCAAAGCCCTTGATAGTGAGGAGACATACGAACTGGACAAGGTCAGAAATCAGTGAAAAACACACGAACTACTGCATTGCTAGAACAAGAGAATGCAGAAAATGTTACACAATCTAATCTGACGACACGTTGAGTTGTGGTATATATTGTGAGTCTCATGTATTCTAATGTACACAAATGCAGTATGTGTTTCCTGAAAGCACTTAAAAGTACTGTGGCACCAGATTCCCTACAGCAGCTACACACCTGTCTCAGTTATGATTATGCAGTGAATGTAATCTTTCTTTCTTTTTTGGTGCCACCACCAGAGGGCAGTAAGTACAATAGATACTGACGGGAGTAAAAATGCACTTCACAACCTGCTGTTTGTTATGTTGTGAGGGAGGAGCAGGACACACTTCAGTTTGTTTAAACATGTTTCCACTAAGTGTTACGTTTTGCTTTCTGTACACTGTTCTAATTACACATCTGCTCACAGAACTGGAACCCTGCACACACGGGCAGCAGGAACAGATCTTCCGTGGTGCCTGGACCTCTAGGATGCTTTCTCACCAAATCTACACAAATGCCTGAAGAAGGTGGAAGGACGCCGCTTCACGTGGCCTGCCAACGAGATACTGATTACACAGTAAGCATGTCTGGTAACGGGACATTACAACGGGTCCTTTAACTTCCATACATCCAAATCAATAGTGTCATTCAAAGTGAAGTCATATTTGCCAACTTAGTACTGGAAAAAGAGGTATTCATACATGTAATCAATATTTAGAAGAATGAGCGGTGTGAATAATTCTGATTCCAAGAGTAGTGCATCGATAAGAGTAATGTGAGAATTGATTTTCTGTCGTGCAGAATGCTAGAGACGTGATTTCCATTTTGCTCTCTCACAAAGCAAGTACCAACCATCTGTGGAGTGGCCATTCACCCCTCTCTCTCGCCATCGCCAGTGGTAATGACCTCGTGAGTAACCGGGGAGGATTTTTTGGGGGTTGACATGATGGCAATTTAAACTAACTCTGTTCCCTGCAGTTAACTTGGTACTTTTAAAGCCTCTTTTTTTTTAAAGTTTTAGCTCTTGTATTTGATACCGTTTTTGTCTTTTGCATCATATCTCAGGCTGTAGAGGAGCTTCTAGCGGCCGGAGCCAACCCTAACCTGCCCCTGTCCCGAAACGTCGGCAGTGCCCTGTGTGCCATCGCCAACCTCCACTACAACTGGGGGCCTCATCCACGCAACAGAGTAAAACTGGTATCGCATGCAGGCACATTTACCATTTATCTATCACTTATCATGCATATATTATAGAAACACTAACTCATTAGAGTCTGTGATGGAATATCTGGCAATGTCTGTCTGGTGTGTGTGTGTGTGTGTGCGTGTGCGTGTGTGTTGCTGGCATCTGCACACATGATAGAGAGGGTGGGTGCTTTTTCACAAACGATTCATACGGCTTGGTGAAAGCAGCAGAAGAATTACGGTTCTATTGGGATTCAGGAGTGGAAATCTAGGTCCAGTTATTATTACATTACTCACTAATCATTAGATTCCTCACACGGCTTATCATCGTATATAATGAGGCACCAGCGGGATTTCAATTAAATGATTGTATGAGGCATTTTATAGTTGCCTCATTTTATTATGAAAACAGTGGTTAGCATTGTCGCTTCACAGATCCGGGTTTGATTCCCTGAAACTATGAACGCCCTTTCATTTCTGGGGTGAAAATTGAACTCAATAGTGCAAGCGCCCTCTGCTGTTTAAAGTAAATATTGATTCATCTTAAATTCTCAAGTTCATATTGAGCTCCAAGTGAATCAATTATTTACGATTCTTTGTGAAACGTTACATCCCTATAATACATCTTAAGCTTACTAATAGAGGGTTATAGTTTTAAAGTGTAGATTTTACACAACAGTTGTGTTAGTGGTTGTGAATTCATTTACATGTGTTGGATTTGCTTTTGGTTCTTCAGGTTGAGAAGCTGATAAAGGCCGGCGCTAACATCTTAATGCCTGTGGTGATCGGTGATGGACAGAAAAGTGCTGTCGGAACAGCAGTCGATTACGCTCATCATTCATTTAACCAGGTACTGATGCAGCGTTTCCACGGCTACAAATCTGATGTCATACTTAGTTGTGAAATATGTCAGTTAAACACACGTCTACACCGGAAAATTGAAAAAGGCCTTGAATGGTCTTTTGGCACCATCGGCGAGTGAAGACTGATGACAGCTGTGGTCTGGCCAGAAGCCACATTTTGATATAAAGTCTGGAGAGAAAGCGAGATACACATTCAGACTTCTGAGAACAAGAACTCAATCACACAATAATGTAACAAAAATACAAAATTAGCCAGCCACTCTTGAACTGGCTTTTTGTTTACTTTCTTTAAACCCCACTGCTGCTTAATTTTAACTTTTAGAGCCCTTGAGTTTAAAATAAAAGCAAAGAACAGAACAGAAGAGAGAAGATGGATGCCATGTAGGTTGCATTTGTACTTCTGCTGTAACCTTTTAAACAAAACAAATGATCTGTGTCATTTGAAGGACAGACGATTTGCCCACACACCGTACCACGCCTTAACCCCGAGAGAAAGGGAGCTCTACAACGCCCGCTGTCAGCTCCTCACCGTGATGGGAGAGCATCTGAGAAAAGCCGCTCTCAGCATGGAGAAGCAGCGTTTGGAAAACGAGCTGCACCAGGACGTACAGAGTGAGTCCGACCACCAGGACTGGATTTCACTTCTTCCATTATTTATGTTAAACGTGGAGTGTATGCACGTTCACCACAGGTGTTAGTCCTACAGAGAAGTTTGTGTTCACCGGAACAGGAGCCTCACCCCGCGGAGCTGGAAGGAAAGTAATCCCCTCTGAAGAAAACAAAACATCAACAAAACAAAACGAGTCCGTGGACCAAGAGAGGTGTGCACACCCACACTCAGTTTAACCGAACAATTTAACAGGATGAAGCGTGCAACAACAACATTGTTCTGCTCTCAGCTCTAGATCAGCGAGTAAAGACAAACCTAAAACCGTGACAGTGAGGTGAGACCGTTTCTAATCCTGTTAAACTCAAATTGCATCATCAGCGCCGGTTCCAGTCGTGCCTCCTACCCGCTGAGGTAAGACTTTACCGGACACTATTGTGTGTGTGTGTGTGTGCGCGCACGTTTCTTTCAGGAAACCCTTGTTTAAATACTGCTACCAGTGCGGCCGCTCGGCGTGGGTGGCGCTGACCCCCTGCAGCCGCTGTCGAGAGGTTTTCTACTGCAGCAAGGCGTGTAAGATGAAAGCCTGGAACGAGCAGCATAAAGACGAGTGCGTTCGTGTTCCAGGTAAAAGCAAATCACGGCGTGACACACTGCGCGAATACACCAAACACCTGAATAGGTCAGCAGCCTGTTGCAGGGTACACATACAAAATACACACAGAGAGGACTGTCTTTAGACTGGGGAAACCCACACGGACTTGGAAAGAACATGCAAACTCAACACAGAAATGTCCCCCTGGATTGCCTTTCCTGGCAATTGAACCTGGGACCGCCGTGCCACTCGAAAGTTAATACAGATGAAATAAAAAAGGTTTTTTCCTCATCGTGCATGTCTTTTGCTTGTTGTTTTTACAGGAAGTGGACGTCGTGAGTGCACCAGTCGTGTCACCGGTGACCAACGACACACACTGGCTGGAAAAAGCCCCAGAAAAGAAAAAGAACTTCAGGTTAAAACGGATAAAACAAGCTTGTGGAGGCCGGAACCGAATACCATCGTACATCCACACGATCCAGACGAAAATTACAGTTTTATATGATGAGATTGGAGATCAGAAATATTCACTTTGTCAGAAATCAATGATTATAAGCATCATTGTAAGTAATTCATATTGGAAGTTCACTTTAAATAAAACGACTGTAATAAAGTCAGGTACTATTTTGTATCTTTGTAAAACTTGTACTAAGGCAGCAGTTTGTGAGACCAACAGGAGTCGATACCTGCAATAGATTTTACATTTCCATTACTGTCCTAGTCTTAGGAATCAGAGCTGGGTTTTAGTCCAGAGAGAGAGAAATAGTGAGAGACGGTCGATCTCTGATCATTTAAAACAAACATTTAACCTGTCGTATAATAATCCAAAATTATCATTTGCTAATAATCAAGATAAGTTAGGCAAACAGCTTTTATTACACATCCACATCAACAGATTTATTTATTTTTTTTAGGTCAACCAGTAACAGAAGCTCATAGTCGGCACAGAATTAAAAAGCCACGACGGCTTCATTGGATAAACCAAAGTTATCAAACGTTGTTCCCTTTTTTATTTCTTCCATTAGTCTAAGACAGGTGTGTATTCGTGTTTTTCTTTTTTATGTCAGTCCATGCATTCTGAAAAGTAGTTCATGAGTTTATTATGCCAAGCGCCGAAATGAAGTGAAGCACAGGCTCGGCTGTGACCGTTTCCGACAGGTTCGCGCCATTAATCCAAGTTGTACTTGTTGTTGTTTTTTTTTTTTGACATTCAGACGTACACAGAGAGACAAAAATCAGCTGTAAAACTTACATACTTTACAAAAAAAATGTTCTTCAGAGTCCCCGCAGTCTTTCAGGAGTGTTAAAGGTCCAGTCACACACCTACTTTTGGCAATCTGGTAACCTCACAAAGGTTTTCCTCGCCTATCATTGATGCAGCTTAGCCCCAAACCTCAGGTCCAGTCTGGTCTGCGTCTCCATTACCGTCTAAACAAGAGACCGATTGTCAGGATTAGGATTAAAGAGACGGACGGTAGCACTGCACAGCCGCTGCCTTTCGCCTGTTTGTTCTTTGTCCCGTAAGAATCCAGATCAGGCTGGGCGTGTTTCGGACCGAAGACAGGCGGCCGGCCGCGGACGCAGAGATGCTCACTGCACATCCCGCTGCCCGAACTGCTGAAGTCGTCACCTGGGGGGGAGAATTAATTAACAAAAAACATGTATCAAATATGACATTATTTCTCATTTACAAGGTTTCTCATCTCTCCAGGTGTAATTAAAAACAAACAAATTACTTGCAATTATTTGTACATTAGTTTTTAAGATCTAATTTCATTACGTATAAAATACAGTTGCTGCATGTTTTATTTTTTATTCTTCCTGTTCATCCCACCAAGTCATCACCTGGAGGCGTCATTTTTAAAAAGGAGACACGTATAAATAAGACGACTCAAAGTTCAGGTCAGATTTTATCACTTTATAACCTCCATTAACTATATAGTAATAAAATCTATTTGTAATAATGATGTGTTATTAAAATCAAGAGTCCATCCACTCAGCATGTAGTATTTCTAGCACTTATTTCATTTTACAATCTTATTTCTTCTATTTTAGGGTCAGTGGGTGAATACGTTAAACACCCGAACGGGTTGCCAGGTTGTCGCAGGGTACATAGACAAAGACGTACATTTCAGTATCGCCATTTAACCCTGCACAACAATCTCCATAAACCAAAGTCCTGGATTACCGTATCGAACCCGGGACTTCGTGCTGTAAGGGGACAGTGCTGACCGCGATTATTTTTACTTACTTGTGTCCTGGAAATCCACGTCGCTGCCGTCCAGGGCATTTCTCAGTTTATTAGACATGATCTTCAGCTGCATGATCTGCTGCCGTATAGTCATGTCAGGTTTAGTGATGTCGATGTTTACTTCAGGATTATTGATCTGACTGGCCAGACCATCTCCCATGAGCTCGGGGAGATACCTGCGGAAACAAAATCCATCACACAGCTCATCATCTCGCCACAAACTGCAACCACAGTGCATCCAGTCATACGTCAGCTGTCTTATAAGAACATACACGAAGCGATAATGAAAATGACGACGTGTAGAATCGTTTTTTTTCGGAACAGTTTAGCTTTGGGGTGGGTTTCGTCCGAGCGGCGAGTGTGATGTCACACACCCTGATAATGACACGTCTAATCACGCCTTCGTGCATTCGTCAAAATGTATCCAGGCAACAACGTGTGTGTTTGCACATCAGTTGCATCAGCGACGACGGTATTTGGACCCGAACGCAAACACACTGGTGAGATCTGATTAATCATGTCTGATGTATATTCCATAAAGACGATCCAGTGGCGGCGTGGCAGAGCAAGAATCCGGCGAATCAATCGATAAATTGAAGCCGCCGGACTTTGGACATCGATCGCGATCTGTTGTCTGAACTGTCATTTGTTCTGCGCCACAGCTCGACGAGTTACAGCGTCCGTTCTTTACCTCCGTTTTCAGTTCATAATAATGTGGTTTTTATTTTCCTCGCCGGGGCCTTTCTGTATTGAGTTGCATGTTCTCCCAGTGCCCACCTGGGTCTTACTCCAGGTACTCCGATTTCCTCACACAGTCCAAAACAAACATGCTTTGATTGGATTGATTGGAGATGTGAAATTGTCTCGTAGATACACAAGATCTCCCCGGTAGCGTTCCGGAGGTTCCAGAATGACCTGCAACCGATTCCGTAAGAAACACTCGCTGAGAGACTCTGGGGACCTGTAACGGGTCTACAGAGCATCCAAGAGTCGTGTACGACTGGAAATAACGGGTATTTAAAAAAAACAAACATATGAAAGTGTGGTACCGAGCTTTAGCCTGTCCGTTCCAACAGTCGTCATCACTGGACGAGCCGGACGCTGCTTTACTATCACACAGAGCCGAGGGAAGCTGAATCCAGTACAACTGCATCTCCTTCAGTTTACTGGACACGTCTGAGACCTGGATAACACACACACACACACACACACACACATCAATAAGCTTACAATGGTCAGAGTAATAACATTGTAAAAGTTACATTAACACACACACCTGCACCTCCAGACGGACTGCTGTCGAGGAGCTGGGTTTGTACTCCAGTACCGTCACACTGTTGCCCTTCTTGGGCTCATCTGACATCGTGCTTTGTGTTCCCTCCTCTCCACGCTCACCACAAGCCTGGAAAACCTGACACACACACACACTTATGTGGAGATGCCCAGCTACTCAGGAGTACCGGTTGTAGCCTAGCACACATGAATACATTTATAATGCTGAACGTATCATTGCATCACTAAGATTAAAGCGTGGAAATTTTTTTCAGCTGCTGTCTGACCTTGCTGGTGTAGAGCTCCATGTTCTCCTGCATGTGCAGAACAGCCTCAGAGATGCGCACAGGGATGGAGTGCAGGACCACGTCCATACTGGGTTCTGAACCGAAGCTCGAGGCCACCTGAAGCATCGTGTCTGAGCAAGAATGTACCATTGTTCAGGATGAATAACGATATTAACAGTAATGTAGGATAAAATAATACATGATAAATAGTAATGCACGATAAAGTAATAATTAGTAATGTACAATAAAGTATTACATGATCAATAGTAATGTACTTTAAATGCATGATAAATAGTAATTTATAATAAATAGTAATGTATGTTAAATAGTAATATTCTATAAAGTAATGCACAAGAAACAGTAATGTATGATAAAATATGTGTGTATTTATCCGTTTCAGTCGTTTCCGACTCTTGGGTCCCTCTGTTCCCCAGAGTTGCTCAGCAATTATATTTTACAGAGAAGGTTGCCAGATCTTTCTCCAACCCTGTATCGCTACAGGGACCTTATAAAACTACAGGACAATTTTACCCATTTCCGATCAACCTAGTGCTGTAGAGAGAGCTAGAGAGAGAGAGAGAGAGAGACTAACCAATGAGATTTTGCCATTCGGTGTCCAGGTCGGCCTGGTTGGCCAGGCAGCCCTTCATGACATTCTTGCAGTAATTGGTGCAGGGTTTGGTGGAACCGAGGCCCCGGCAGTGTGGGCAGTAAACCAGCTTCATGATGGCACGATTACATTCCGAGCTGAGCGGAACCTAAAACAGACGTTACGTTGTTACACGATTTAATTCACTGTTATGAGCTGTAATACATCAGCATGTCCAGGAGGTTCATGGTCCATCCTGGAATGTTCTACATGAAAGATAATCTAGTAGATCTAAATCTTTGTGTTTCTCTCCATTCGTCCCTTTGATGTTTTTGGTCACTTGTGAGTTCTGAATTCTGAGTCGATCACCTCGTTCATAACGTTTTGTTTTTCTTTCTTTTTCTCATCGTGCTCGGGGCGTAACGCATCACTAACAGCTCTGACGAGAAGGAATGTAAATGTTATGTTAGGACCTTCACAGCCATCAGAACTCAACACAATGTAAAAAAAATGTTTGAAAGATGTTCGGTCGACACGTACACCAACAAACACACACACACACACACACACACACACACACACACACACACACACACACACACACACACACACACACA
>JAOTRQ010101068.1:0-10200 GCA_028565875.1 Hoplisoma paleatum | reverse complement strand
GGTTTCCTCCGGGCACTCCGGTTTCCTCCCACAGTCCAAAAACATGCACTAGGTTGATCGGAAATGTGAAAATTGTCACAGAAACATGATCCCTGTAGAGATACAGGGTTAGGGAAAGACCTGGCAACCTACCCTGTAAAATGAACTGCTGAAATACTCTGGGATCGGTAACGATCCACAGAGTGACCCAGGGTCGATATATATATATATATATATATATATATATATACAATATATTATATATATATTATATATATATTTACTCATGTAAATAAATATTAGACAACATTGACTTAATCAGTAATATATACACTAAGTTTTCACTGTTAGAAGGTGGCATAACATCTATACATAACTCATGACTACTACCAGTAGTATGCTCTAAATCAACTAGGAAAATGTGCCAAAATCTTAGACTCTGAGGCAACCCAAAAAAATGTATTCAGCCCATTTATTTACAGAGCTTTAGACAGCATGGTATCTTGAGTAAACTAATGGGCAGATGTTTCTAAAAGCTGCAACAGGAAGCAGGAGCCAGAATCCTAACTGACAGGAGAAATTGTAGGTTTGAGCTGGACATTCAACCAGCAAAACCAACTGGCACGAGGGCCGCACAGGGCTGTTGGTTTGTGGGTCGGTCTAAATCAAGTGAGCTTAAAATAGCTTCAATTTGCTATTTAGTTTGATTGTGCACATAAATGCTACTCAGTTGCTGGCACAATATAGTAAAAAGAGTGAAGTCTAACTGTGCAAGCATGAAAGAAGCATGGTGTTTTGATGGAAAAACAACAGGAATTCTGTAGTGGCCAGAATGATTGACCAAATAAACATTTGTTTAAAGCAGATGGCTGGATTTCAGCTGACACGTGACAGCTTTCTTCTTTTAATGGAAAATGTTTAGCCACAGTGAATTGTTGAAGTATGATTGTTCTTTTGTCTAAAAATAGAACTCTGTTGGGACAGTGCAGGGCTGCAAGTTTAGCGTGTGTGCCAGCAATAACATCGAAGCAAAGTGCTTCTCTGGACTTTCTTTGATGTTTACAGTTTGTGGTCTGAGTTGTATCAAATTGTTTGGTGAACATTTTAAAGGACTGTTGAGAGTTCAGCTTGCACTTATAAACCCAGAAAATAACAGAACTTCTGGAACTCCTGTTAATTTATTGCCTTTAGTTGAATAGTAGCCATGTCCATTGCTCTCGCTCACTCTCTCTTTCATTTCATGAATCTTTACAGCTTTGCTAGGGTCACAAAAAGGCAAAGATCCCCTGTTTCAGTAATGTCTTTTCATTTGTGTTCTAATTTTTTATTTTCGGACACATTTTTATGTCTGACTAAAACCATTTGGCGAGACGGAAATGTACAAAATATGAAAGGCTAAAAGGTGTTTGGAGCATTTTACCATCTGGACAGACAATCTGGTTAAAAAATAAGATCAATTCATAATGTTTGCATCTGCACGGCTTGTAATACAATGTGGTTTGTGCATAGATATCTTGCCTGTAATATGTCTAGTAGAATTTATTCCAGAAACATGTAAGACTTATTCCAAAGCATTTCTCTTTTCCTTTATGTTGCAAGCGGGAGGGGGAAGACTAAAATCTGGAAATGGAAAGAAAGTGGCCTCTCACTTTGAGAGTAAGTAAAACCAATTATGATTTATAGATTCTTTTAGGGTTTTAAAAACCTTTGGAATTACCTGCATTTTGCCTGCTTTTTATATTTATTGCATTACTATAGTTGGTACTTTTCTTTTAAAATAGTAAAACCAAACCTTTTTATTTGACCTATTTATAGTAGGGCTGTCCACAACCAAGGAGTTTGTTGGTCGACCAGAGGTCATCATTTACTCCAACTAATCGACTAGTAGTCGACTAAAAATACCATTTCGACCGGGATACATATTTGTGAAGTTTTACCTTTAATGCCGGGCTGCCGAAGATCACAATAAAGCATGATCACAAAAATGCAGCTAGAAATGTTTACACTGTTTTAGTCGATTTTCGGGAGAAATGCTGGGAGTCAACGGGTTAAATAATAAGACAAATGGAATTTGTCCGACTAGTAATTTTTTCGGTCAACCAACGAATAATCGATTAATTGCGGTCAGCCCTACAATACAGCCATCAAATTTCTACATTTAGTTTATAATAATCAGCAAAACTGCTGGCTGTAGTCAAGTTTGAATGAGAAAACATTGATATTTACTGTAATATTTACAAATACTAATTGTATTTATGAATGTGTATTTCAATAGGAAAAGTAAGACAAATTGACAGAACAAAGCACAAAACATAGCAGGCCATTGAGAGGATGCCCAGATTTCAAACACAATAAAGTTTGTAATGACTGTTGTGAATGTAAAATAGCATGTTGCTAATAATTAATTAATTCTATTTCATGAACCACTTTGTTACCTTTATAGTCTGATAGGGATTAACCTTAGAGTCAGTTCATTATGCAACACCACAAACAAACTAGGCACAAACTATTCCTGCTAAGTTAATATGCATGATTACACTTTGTTCAAATCATGTAACTACTAGCTTAATAAAATACACCTGTCAAGTGTTTTTATGATCTGGAGAACATGTACCTATATATCAAATAAAAATAAATCATGGAAAGAAGCCAATTGATTTACTTTGTAAACCTGCTACCAGACAATACAAACATATATCACAAATAAAAATGCACACACTACTTTGCTTACTTATTGGAATTAAGAACTATAATAGATATACTGTTTGATTCTCATTTATCTTGATTGAGGGACCAAACTTTTCAGTCTGTGTTTAGTTTAGTTTAGTTTATATTATGTAGAAGTAAGCATAAAATGTTGTAGTGGGACTGTATAAAACTTGTATAAAACTCTTTATACTTTATATGAGCCCTCTTCGAGCAAATAATGTTCTCGGTTTGCCATGATCTTGAAAACAATCTAAAAGGATTGACCACTTTATTTTAATCGTATACACTGACTAATTTATGAGATGTGTAGTAATGTCCCTTCACAACAGAAAGATCCTGGCTTTGATCTCCATGTGGGGCAGTCTGGGTCCTTTCTGTGTGGAGTTTTCATGTTCTCGTTTTGTCTGTTTGGGTTTATTTCAGGTGCTCCGGTTTCCTTCCATAGTCCAAAAACATGTTATGATGTATTGAAGATATAAAACTATGATTGATACAAACTTATGAGTGTGAAACATGACTTTAAAATTTGAAGAAACTAATGAACAATAAATATGAATACATTATTAAATAGTTTAAATCTTGATACTATAAAGTTGCTTTGAGATAATATTGTTTTAAAAAGTACTATGCACATTCACTGTATTTGACCCAAACTGTTCTTGATGTTTTTAGAGTAATGTTTAAACTGCTTTTAAACAATGTATGAAAATGTATGTATTAAATGTTTAATGTATTTATTTAATAGTGTGTGGTCTGGTGCAAACAGTGCATGTTGTCAGTTATGAAGATTCACCTTCATTTTACTCTCGATCAGATGTTCATAGTTTTACTTTATTGTAAATGAATTACTTTCCCTGCAATATTTTGTTGAATGGTATATAGATTACTTTATATCTTGTATTATTTTGTACTGTTAACTACATAAATCTAGCTTTGCAAGGGAACACTAATGCAGAGGGGCAAATTGTGTCATGCTTCCTCACTTACAATTTGCCTAGATTGCATACGAATCATTACTGTGTGTGGAGAGACACACCATATTTATGCATTTGTCAGGTGCCAGCTGACCGCACTGTTATTTAGTAGACTGACAACAAGAAGTCCCGGTTTCGATTCTCTTTCAAAGCAATTTGGGGCTTTCTGTGTGGAGTTTGCATGTTCTCTTCAAGTCCACGTGGTTTCCACCTAGTACTCCGGTTTCCTCAAGTTAATTGGAGATACTGAAATTGTCCTTCGTGTGAGCATGCGTGTCTGTACCCTGTAAATGACTGTTGACATGTTTAGTGTACGTGCCCCACTGCCACTGTAAAGAAGATTAAAACTACATAATAGGTTGATTTACTGTATATCAGTGCTAAGTGGTACTGTCACCTCACAGCAAACATGTACTGGGTGTAATCCCTAAACTACGGATTAAAAACATGCAGCAAGTCTAACTGGACACACAGAATTGTGTCTATATGTGGGCCTTGTATCATTTAAAAATGTCTAACATAGATTAAATATAATGACTGCATATAAGTCAATTAAATGTGATAAATGTGACGTTTTCATTGTTGCTAAGACAAAACAGAAAACGGGAATCCTGTTGAAACAGACTTTTATTTTGAAAAGTGATTTAGGCGGAGGATAAATTTAGTTTGTCATTCAAGTGGGAAATTTAGAGTGAAGAAAGGAGACTCGGTTTATCCCTCATTAAGAGACTTCAGACAATTTGTGTGAGGCCTTCCCAGAGAAACATGTCCACTGCCGCTTCGCTTCGTGTTTTAGCGCGTTTAACGAGCAGCAGCAGATCGGCAAAGATCGTAAGAAGTCGGCAAGTGTTCGGCAGTTTCCGGAGGAACATAACACTGGTGAGACTAAATTCTATAAAGCTTTCAACGAATTCTATAACTGGTTTTATAATTAAATGACATGCATGATGTTTATTTATTCTAGGGTTAGTAGAATAGTAGAAGTAAATAAAGTATAATTTTTTTTGTATAATTATGTAATAGTACCAAGTTCATTTAGGATGGTTTAAACCCTCAAACAGCTAACTGTCAGCAGGTAGTGATGATATAGTCAACTTGTGTTAAACGATTAAATATTATGTACCAAAGTGTTACTTTTAAACACAAAATTCATTTAACAATAGATAAAAAAGATAAACTGGTTTGAATAATTGTGCCTCACTAAACACTTTCTTACCAGTCTTTTAAAAACTAAATACATATTTTACATTCTTTTACCTAACTTCCGGTATAGAAAAGTTTACATGAAGATATTAATATGAATTATTACTATAAATGCTGTTTTCTTGTTGCTTTTGTATGATATTATTTCTACTAGATATTAAATACTGACATAGAAATGTCCATTGCCTATATATTAAGTATTGGGACTTGGTAATGCACGATGTTATTAATCAATAACTACTATAGATGGATTATTATTACTATATAACTTACTTATATATTATATTACTATATATAACCATGGTGCTGTAAAACATGCAGTGTGTGTATCAAACATTTTCAACATAATTGTACATGGCAACATATGTTGGACTATAATGTACATTATTTTAATTATGTACAAGTTTATTGTGGTATTGGCAGTACATCTTTGGTGACTTTTATTGATGCATGCTTTCAATGACAAAAGTCATTTGTGTGCAACATTAAATAAAAACTGCTACATTCATTGCTTGCACAATTCACAGTGTTTAAATTTGACCCACCCTTGTTATTAAATGGTTTTAGGTTTATGTTACTTCAGTTCTCTTACATGATAACATTATCCGCTGTTTATGTACTTGTGAATAATTCAAAATAGTTTTTGATAATTGCTTGCGCTTTCACTTTAACATTTATCGAGGTTGTTATTTATTGGCATGTGTGTACAAGAACGAGAGGTAAATTACTGTGGTTTACTATTAAAATGTTAAGTAAAGTATACAAAAGGTGTGTGTGTGTGTAATGTTTGGTAAATTATATTTGTGTAGTTGAAAAGGCGGATTGTCTTGAATGTACCGGTGTAGAATTTCATGTTATCCAGCTTTTTCCTTGAAGATCGCAGGAGAAATAGTTTGAGTGGTTCTCCTTCAGGGCTGGATTCCTCCCACAGCCCAAAGACCTGCCACCGGGCACATTTAGGATACAGAATTATTTCAGTAGATACCTAATTACTGTGTTATAGTGTAACAAGCCTGGACAATCTGGGAGGGTTGCGGCTGATCATCTGGTGTAAGAGATGTGTCAAATGAGGACAAGAAGTCGTTGTGGTGACTTCTTGAGTGGGGAGCAGCCAAAAGACAAAGAAGAATAATTTTACTTCCACATTTTATTCCTTATTTAACTTTTCATATCTTGCATTGTATTTAGTAACCATTGTAAGACATGATAACGTGTATCTTAAATGGAAACTTGTTGTGAAATTTATGTGGGAGTTTTTATTTATCTTGTTTATTAAAGTCATTATCCGTGTGTGTGTGTGTGTGTGTGTGTGTGTGTGTGTGTGTGTGTGTGTGGCAACTGTGGTGCCTAATAAATGTTTAATGTGGTATTTGATTATTTCAGGTTCAAAATGGTGCATTGTTTATTACCTTGCCTGCACTATCTATTATGGGATACAATGCATATAATACAGGTTCCTGTGCGACAACCGTTTTTGCACGTGACAAAGGTAATACCTATGAGTCTGCAACTGTGTGTATATAAGTAAAGCTTATGTAATTACCTTCATTATTCCTGGTTATAATTATTGTCATTGTTTATCCCCATTTAGTTGAAGAGGCTATAGAACAAGCTGATTACTTGTACAGCTGTGGTGAGACAGAGAAACTTTACCAACTCTTGCTACAGTATAAAGACAGGTATGTCTTCCCCTCTCTAGGTTTATGTTGTATCTTAAGGGTTATTAGTAGCTGCTTTTCAGAACCACCGTCCTAGAAATTGAGATTTGTGTACGTAATGTTTGAATCCTTGCGTGTGAATCAGTCTAGGAATAATGGGTGTTACTTGCGTTCAGTGTCCTCAGAGTCGGCACTGTGTAATGGGATGGGATTTTTTAATGGGTTTACACAAGAGTTCTTTCAGTGCTTTTGAACATTAGCCAATTGTTTTGGATACTGTTTCTCTGCATGTTTAACTCGTCAGTTCTGGGAACTGACATTGGGTTACCAAATCATTTTTCACTTTAATTATGCAACTTTCTTGACAGTTTGTTCTCAATTAAGTGTATTATTAATATTCTTTTTTCCTTTATTCTAACTTGCAGTTAATGACTTACTTGTTTATTTTCCTCTGCTTTTAATTTTAAACAAAAAACTCTAGTGTTAGAGAACATTGTATATTATTGTTCAGTAAATTTCCCTGGTCATTACATGAATTCATTATTGTTTAATATTTTGTTTCATTTGTCTCTGGTGGGACCTTGAACAGCTTTTACCGTTTCATAGTTAATGTGTTTTTACGTTTTTATAGTCTAGTTGCTTCGCTTTTGTATCTTATCAAGGCAAAGCAAACAGGCAAGACTGAAGTACAAAGTACAAACTTGTTGATTTTATTTGGAATAATTATTGTTTTACCAGTATAAGTGCTAGATTTGCACGAAAGGAAAACACAATAGCAATATGCTTTAAAATACAAGTTTCTTGTTAACATTTATGCAACATATAAATATTCAAGGTGTAGCACTGCACTGCACCCATTGGCTTGGGTAATAACCACCCTGCTATCATGTTAATAAACAATGCTCCTGATTCTCTCTATGGTCTAGTGATACTTTTGCACCTACTCTGGTGTTCCTCTCCCAATGGTATCCTAAAATGTCTTAAAGTTCTGATCATTTTGTAAAATGTAAATGCTCAGTTTTTTCTCTTTTTAATAAGTGTTTTTTTATGAAAGCAGGTGTACTAAATTTGTAATAGATGAATATGCTTTATACTAATTCCTCCGGTGTTTTTAGTGACGATGCAGAGTTCCTGTGGAGGCTGGCTCGTGCGTCACGTGACCTTTCTTTACTGCCCAACATCACTGCAGACCAGAAGAAAAAGCTCACCTATGAAGCCCTTGAGTTTGTCAAAAATGCACTGGAGAAAAATGATGCCTGCTTTGCGGCACACAAAGTAATTTGAGTTTCAGTGAATGTTGTGGTCGGTACATGGCTATGTAAAATATCTAACTCGTGTAAAACTTTACCTTCTTAAGTGGTATGCTGTTTGCCTGAGCGATGTGGGAGATTATGAAGGTGTCAAAGTGAAACTAGGAAATTCCTTCATCATTAGGGACCATTTGGAGGTAAGCATTTAGCAGAAGCCTTTATGCAAAATGACTTACAATTACAACTGATCAAAATTTTTGAGCATTTGTGAGTTGAGCCCAGTACCTTAAACACAGACAAATATAATATAAAATACAAAATGTATTCATGTTTTGGGGTTTAATGTTTAGCTTTATGTTTTTTATTTTGTGCTAGGGACATAATACACTCAATACCCACATAATTGATAAATATTTTTCTTCTATCTTTCTTTTGTAATTGCACGTTTATTTCAAATCAAACAATGCTGCACATTTCTTTTATTGTGTAAGTGAAACTTTAACGAAATGAAATGTTGATTGAATGGTGCCAGTGTTTCCACTGTGGAAAGTGATGATGGGTTCATTTGCATCAATGTTGCATTGTCTTTAGGGGCATATTCACATAGTTCGTACAGTGTGTTATGCTATTTATTCAGCCTTTTGAACCTGAACAATATGTCCTTTCCACAGCGGGCTGTTGAGCTTAATCCAAAGGATGCAACTTCTATCCACATATTGGGTTACTGGTAAGTGAACAATACTAAACAAATATCTGATGCTCAAGTTTTTAAAATGTCTAACAGCTTTTAAGGTTTTTTTAGCTGTAATACCTACTCGATACTTTCGTATTAAATGTATAATTTGTAAATAAAGAGAATTCAGAAAAAAATTACATTCTTTGAGTTTTAGTTTCGTCCCTTTTTTTTACATCACTAGAATTGCTCCCCAGTCATAGTGCTGATCCACGTGTGTACTAGTAAAGTGTAGGTGCCAAGATGCCAAGTTTGGCCATACATCCAACTTTTCTTACTCTATTTTGTAATTAAGGCCATTCAATTTTAAACTTGTTTAATAAACGAATAAATAATACCCTTAGCTGCTGTTTTCACAATTTTATCAACTAAATATGCAACCTGGTTCTGGGATATTTTGTTTTTTTTTTGTTTGTTTGTTTTGGCGTTGTCTTGTGTGCCAAATAAAAACTCAGATATAAGTCATTTCAATATCTGTAAAAGCAAGTTAAAATCCACGGTAAAGATAATTAAAACAAACAGGATGTACCAGATCACACAAGGAAGGTTCTAAATGCTTCTTGAATTCACTTTACACGTGGTTGTATCCTAACCTAACCCTGGATGGCTACTTATTAGTAAACACAGTGGTGTATCTACAATTACAAATTAATAATGTATAAATATGAGCAACAGGGCCCCTTTTGATGCATTATGAAAAATAAAATCTACTTGTCAATCAAATTTTTGTGTATTATTTTGAATGTTGCAACCATAAAATGTATAATACACATAAAACAATACATTAAAACAATTTATGTTTTAATTTATATTGGTGTAATTTCAATTATAATTGATACAAATTTCTGTCCGTGATTGTTTTTATACTATTTAGGTGTTTTGCCTTTGCCGATTTGCCCTGGTATCAGCGTAAAATTGCAGCAGTTGTCTTTGCAACACCACCGACCTCTACATATGAAGAGGTAAACTGCAATTTATTGCTTCTACATTCTCATTGCCTTTTTTATTTTACAACTCGTAATAACTATAAATATTATTTGTTGAATTAACAGTAGTTTTTTATTGACTGTGGAATGATTATTAACAAATTCCAACCCTACGCTCTAAGGTAATAAAATTGTATTTTGTTACTAGGCTTTGGCATATTTCCTGAAAGCTGAGGAAGGTACTAACATTTATTCAATAAAATATATATAAATTTACTCAACAGGATTTAAAATTCAGAGAAATAATGGCAAATGTTTTTGATTTTATTACCAGTCAACTCAAATTTCTATAGCAAGAATCTGTTGATGCTTGGAAAGACATACATTAAGCTTAAAGACAAGGAGAAGGCTCTTCTATGGCTGAACAAAGCACGGGACTATCCTGCCATTACAGAAGAAGACAAACAGGTTTGCACACTTCTCAACCCCTTCAATGACCCCAATATGTGATTCTTAATCTCATATCATTTTTACTTTAAAATGTGAATATGGCCAAATTATGTAAACAGTATTGAAATTATACATTTATGATGGTCAAGCCAAACATACTGCTCACATGTGTATTCGATTATATAGAGATTTTCCTGGGATCAAAAAGTCTTCTATGTTTTAGTATAACTATACCCCTTTCGGCGGCACGGTGGCTGAGTGGTTCAGCACTGTCGCCTCACAGCAAGAAGTCCCGGGTTCGATCCCCGAGTCGGGCTG
>JAOTRQ010101057.1:0-10201 GCA_028565875.1 Hoplisoma paleatum | reverse complement strand
CAACTTCCAGACAAAGTTGGGATATGCGAAAACCTGCAATTTTCCTTCGGGGATTAATAAAGTATATAAAATAAAAAATAAAATAAAATGCTGTGCTGCGATGCCTTTATGGACAATAGACCTTTATGTGAACTAGTGTTTTGTGTGTGTGTGTGTGTGTGCGTGCGTGTGCGCTTTTGCCCCAAGGTTGCCAATTATTTACCCCTGGCTTACGGGGCCATTATACTTGTACTTTGTTTTGGATTTCTACTTTTTACTTACTTTTACTCCTTATTTACTTATTCATGCTCCTTATGCATGATTTATATAATAAGTCACATATATTACAAGTATGAGGACCACATAATGTCACCATATAACTTGTTTTTCTTTTTAATACCTGTTAGTGTTACATGATGATAGAAAAGTTTTTCACACAGGTCCACGTTAGTCTGAGGACAATCGAGCTGTTGTGGTGTTTGTAGTGACATCTAGCGGTCAGTACGTAGCACTGCAGGACAAATCCACTCTGTTCACTCTTTGTTTTCATTTCTCTTGTTCAGAGTATAAAGAATCATTGCTTTATTATTTCAATTATAACAACATTAAGACTCGAAGACCAAAATATGCGTCATGCATTTGCATCCTATTTATTTATCTGTGATCTTCTTATTATATATAAATATCGTGTAAGGGTTCAGTGTAACCCGAGAACATGCCTCTTTTACTTTTTAAAAGCCACAAAACACTTTAAAATTATTTTCTTACACCAATTCATATAATCGGGAGACCATTTTTTATGTTTTCTAGTGTCTGTAGGGACATCTAGTGGTTAGTTTGTAGTACTGCAGTGCAAAACTGTGTAAACTTTTTTAATTTATTTTAATAAAATTACATGACATCTTGGTGTAAAAAAAAAGCCGTAAAGGGAAGAAGCTCAGGTTTTTGTCTTAAGTATCATCCCTGATGCTTTACGAGAACAAAAAGCATTCAGGTTTATCTATTTAAGATGTGTTATTGAACCCAAAAGGAATTAAAGACGCTAATAACAATTTAACATCACTGGACGATATCTGGATGGAAACGCTTGCCAAATAAAATACAAAATGCCAGGTTGTCTTGTTTATAACGAGGATATACTTCTATATGATCTATAAATATACCAATCTTGACCTGTGAACTTTGTATTTCCAGACTGCCGTTGTTCCAGGCGAGCGCGTTTGCATTTCTCGCTCCATCCAAGGCCATCCTGTCTCTAGATAAATGGAAGTGTAACGATACAGGTGTGTTCCTTCATCTCTTAAGCGCAGCCGTCGTGATGCTTTCTAATCCGTATTCTGTATTTTGGGTTTATTCCGGGATTTTTCTTTCATTGTTAGTCGTTCCTTTGGTGAACAGCACTGAACTCATGCACACGGAGCACATCTGGTACCCCAGGATCCGAGAGGTACGAGCACGCAGCATTAAAAAAATAAAACGGTATTAAACATTTTGGTACTGGTATCACGTTCCCTGTCGTCTCTGTCTGTAGATCCAAGGAGCGATAATCGTTTCCTCTCTGGTGGAGGTGTGTATCGGTGCATTGGGTCTGCCAGGAATTTTGCTGAAGTACATCGGACCCCTCACCATCACACCTACCGTGGCCCTGATCGGCCTCTCCGGCTTCCAGGCTGCAGGGGAGAGGGCGGGCAAACACTGGGGCATCGCCATGCTGTAAGTAATCGGGTCTGTACTAACGCACGCACGCGTTCACGTGTCCGTTCTAATGTTTGTCGATGCTCGTTCCCTGCAGGACGATCTTTCTGGTGCTGCTCTTCTCTCAATACGCTCGTAATGTACAACTGCCGCTGCCCATCTACAAAGCCAAGAAAGGATGGACCTCGTACCGCCTTCAGCTCTTCAAGATGTTTCCCGTTAGTCCACAAAAACCCGCTTTACAAACACTGAACCCATCGAAAGCTTTGAGGATTAGAAGGCCTCATATTTCCTGCCCTCCAAATCTTGAGAGAAAGGGATGAGAAATAAACGATCACGATGTAAACGACGATCTGTTTATATAGTTTGCAAAAAAAATGACCAGTTGTGCAGCTTACCAGGAATATTTCGTTTTTATTTCATCAAATGCTTTTTTCCATCAAAGTGGTTTATTTGAAATAAAATTAAAATTTAGATTTGACATGGATAGACTGCAGGAAGTCTAGATCGATCCCTAGATAGATACTTTATTTATCCCGGCGGAAATCTGAGCTTCAGTCGCATGTTACAGAAATGCCAACGATTACAACTACTGTGTGATCTTTCTACTAAGTGTGTAGTTATAAAATTACAGTTATATTACATTGATGCATGAATGAGGGATCAGATTTATGCACAATTTATGATTAAATAAACAAACGATTGATTCTCAGGTATAAACAGTTTAATCTTTAGTTATTGATGTTTTTAGTTATGCTAAAATATTTGCCTATTTGCTTCCGGTCACTTTTCTGGCTCATTGGAAGATTAAGGATGTAAATATCACGTCTTGTAACTGACTATGTGTACTACACGTTACTAATTATAACGTGTGTAGTGCATACATAGTGACACGGTATTAGATTCATTTTTTAATCATAATGAAGTGTTAAAATATTAAAATGTGAGTGAATAAAGAATCACTGGAATAATGCGACCATCTTTGTGTGTAGATCATCATGGCGATCCTGGTCTCATGGCTGCTGTGTTTCATCTTCACGGTGACCGACGTCTTTCCTCCGGACAAGGATCAGTACGGCTACTATGCCCGGACGGACGCCAGGCAGGGCATCCTGGCAGCCGCACCCTGGTTTAAAGTACCGTACCCCTGTGAGTCCATGAGAGGTCGTCGTCCCTCCTCCACATACATACACACAATGGAGATGTACCGTATCACCAAGAACGTGTCGTTATCGTTTTATCTACGCACTATATATGATGCGTTCGGTTCTCATTACAGTTCAGTGGGGGCTGCCGACGGTCACTGCGGCCGGTGTGATCGGGATGATGAGTGCTGTGGTTGCCAGTATTATCGAATCGATCGGCGATTATTACGCCTGCGCCCGGCTGTCCTACGCTCCACCTCCTCCTGTGCACGCCATCAACAGGTAACACACTCACACACTCATACTAACAAATACACCAGTGTTTATTACATACGAAAGGAGTTTCGGCAGTATTTCATAATTATATTAATACATTAGAATTAGAATTAGAATTTTTTTGAATACTCTTTTGAATACCAGAGAAACGCACACTTGAACACACATGGGGCCAGTAGCGGGCACACATGGCAGGCGTGGTCGGCAGCCCTATTCTAGCCACGGTAAAAGCTTTGAGGAATAATTAACATACGGTAGAAGACTAAGTCATGTAAAAACCTAACGTGACATGTCGTGATGTCATAACATGGCAAGCCTCGATGCTGGGACTCATCTGCATAGTTATGTAGCTAAAGTCAGATTGGACGCCTGTCCAACATAATATTATAAATAATAAATATGAGAAATATCTAAAATATAAAGAATCCAAATAAATATAATAAACTACACGTGCACACACTGTAGTGATGTTGATTTTTACCTGTCGGTTTTTCTTTCTCTCTTTTTTTAAGGGGGATTTTAATCGAAGGTCTGTCCTGTGTCCTGGACGGTGTGTTCGGCACTGGAAACGGCTCCACATCTTCCAGCCCCAACATCGGTGTCCTGGGTATCACTAAGGCACGTCACCAGAGCATCATCATCGCCGCTGTAGAAACGTGATGAACGGTTAAACTCGGAGCGCCGATCGGCTGATCAGTCTGTGGTTTCTGGTGCAGGTGGGCAGTAGGCGGGTGATTCAGTACGGAGCGGCGTTCATGTTGCTGTTGGGAACCGTGGGGAAGTTCAGCGCGCTGTTCGCCTCTCTGCCCGACCCCGTGCTGGGGGCGCTGTTCTGCACCCTGTTCGGCATGATCACGGCCGTGGGATTATCCAACCTCCAGTTCATCGACCTCAACTCCTCACGCAACCTCTTCGTTCTCGGTTTCTCCATCTTCTTCGGGCTCGTCCTGCCCAGCTACCTCAAGGGAAACCCTCTCGTTACTGGTGGGTAAACACACACACACACACACACTTATTTGTTCAGGTCGTTCTCAGGATTAGAATCTTCTGTTTTTTATTCCACTGCAGGAATCGTCGAGATTGACCAGGTGCTGAATGTTCTGCTGACCACCGCCATGTTTGTAGGAGGTTCTGTAGCCTTCATTTTGGACAACACTATACCAGGTGGGTTCATTCGGCGAGCGGTTATACAACCCGCGTTCCAAAATAAACAATAAATAATAAACAATAAAAGAACTGACGAATCACGTGTAACTGCAGGGATGTAACGATACGCTTTAATCGGTGCTAGAACTAGATCATGGATGAATGAATATCGATCTGAAAGTTGCAGACTTTACTAAAACTTTTGTGTTTAATATTGTTTTAGAGAGAGCGCCCCCTGTTGTTTAGTGAATATACATTTATCTTTAAAAAGAATCGCTAGTTCATCTTTAAAAATCATCCAAGTGAATCGGATGAATCATGATGTACTAAGTTATCTAAATAACCGAACGTCGGTGCATGTAGGCACGCTGGAGGAGCGAGGAATCCGGAAGCTGAAGCGTGGCACCGGCCCCAGCGCCTCCGAGGCCAAAGGAATGCGATCCTACGACCTCCCATTCGGCATGGACTTCCTGCGACGGCACCGCCTCTTCCAGTACCTGCCCTTCAGCCCCACGTTCACCGGCTACCCCTGGAACACGCTGAGCGAGGCCTGTCAGAGGAGCAACCGAGACGAGGCCGGAGTCTCCAAGACTGAGACCGGAGATACCCGGGTGTAGTGCCGGTTGAATCCTCCATCCTAACGCTTTTGTGTCTTTCCTGGTCTATGTTAGAGCAGGAACCGCACGAAGGAGACGAAGCGACGAGCGCGAGGCGCCGTTTCAGTGCGGCGCTGCGTTTTAGATCGAAACGGAGAAAAGCCTCGTAGGGTGACAGAACACACACACACACAAGCGCACATACACACTTCATTTCTCCTCTGTGCTTTATGCAGCAGCTGTAACGTCTACAAACCCGTCGTCTGTATGATGTCACACTACAGTGTTTCAGAATAACGTCTAAAATGTTTCCCTATTTTTATAATACCGGTCGCTTAGCCTGCTTAAGAGATTGAATCTTTTAAAGCTGAAGACGCAAATACAGAGACGAGGATCCGAACTCACAATCTCGGGTGGTTCAAGTCTAGAGAAGGAAACGATTCGGTCCTGTGAGACCAGACCGTCGTCGGGTTTCCGCGCTCGTCTATACTTAAACCTCTTTACTGAGATTTATTTCGTTACGACATTCCGTTTTAACAGCTTAAGCCTTGAATTAAAAACAATAAACGGTTTATTTGTAACGTGCACCAGACGTGATCCGTATCTGATGCGCTTTAGCTATGCAAGCGAACGTCCACGCTTTCACGATGCTTTCATTGTCTATAAATCTGTGCTTCTATGATTTATATGCACTGTTGTATATATGCACAGCAAGAATTCCCGGGTAGTCTCGGAGGCTTTCTGTGCAGAGTTTGCACGTTCTCCCCATGTCTGGATACAAAACGATCCAGCACGGTGTTCCGTGTGGCATTGAATGGTCCTGTCATGAACGTTTCCTAACGTTTACAACACGACGTCGATATTTGTATCAGTGAACACGTCTGAACGTTTGCGATGCACTGATAGCGTAGTGACGTTCACTACTGCGACGTTCAGGCAGAACAGACCAGCTTCCTGTTGACTGTTTAGTCTCCGGTCGAGTCTTTATTCTGAGGTGCCAAATGAATCCACAGCGCTAAACGTAAATCTGTGATGGTCCACGTGGTTTAAATCTCGACCTGCTTTAAAAGAGTCGAGCGGCGTTGGCTCGGTTTCATACATGCAGCTTGATAAAACACAGCGGACACATTCTTGAAGCTTCCGATCATTTATTTTTATTTTATAAAACAACATAACGAGTTTACGTTCTCACATTCAAATGATTTACGAAAACTGATATCCCGACCCTACCACACCAAACCAAACAAACATCTAAATAATGCCGTCGGGTCGTCTGACTTTCCAGCTGCGTAGTTTAACAAGCATCTCTTGGTTATTGTTTTTATTTATTTATTTATTTGTGCGTATTGACTCGTGCTTTTTCCAAGTTGTGCTGCTCGAACGATTCCACCCCGATGCTAAAATGTTTTACCTCGGACTCAGATGAACACGGATGTTCTGAAACATTTGATTAAGACTTTGGTGCTTCTTCATCGTTCATTCCATACACTTGTGTTCATAAAACACGTTTTTAAAAAAAATTTAATCCAACAGACTTTCTTAAAGATTCTTTTTCATAGGCCGAGTGATTCAGCGCTCGTCGTTTTAGGTCCTGTCTGACTTCTAAACCTTCGTACCAAACCCTCTTCTGATCTGAGATAGATAAACCTTTGCATTCGTTTTTACTCGGACGTTTTACACCGTAACACACTGATTTTGCTCAACATTCTGGTGTCAACAAGTGCAGAGCCGAAGTTCATTTCAACCGGGTGCTAAAATGCAAACGGGAAACCGAACGAAGGACCTTCATGTGATCGATTTCTTTTGCTTTCACAACTGTTACTCATCATATGTAATAAAATGATGAAACACACACACACACACACACTAGAGGGCAGCAGTGAGTACACGTGCCCAGCACAGTGAGTTCACACTGACCACGGTGTGCCCGGGGAGCAGTTAGGACTCCATGCCTCGCTCCAGAACACTTCAGCCGTGAACCCGTCGACTCTCGGAATCGAACCGACAACCTTCCGGTTACTAGTCCGGTTTTCTTACTAATCTGGGAACTAACAGGAAAGCAGGAAGGACTTGGGTTTGATCGTAAGTGTGTGTGTGTGTATATATATATATATATATATATATATATATATAATTATATATAGTGTGTGTGTATAGATATATATATATATATATACAGTATATAGTGTGTGTGTAGGGGTGGTGGAGACGTTCCTCCGTGTACCCCGGGTTCCTCCTACAGTCTAAAAACATGCAGCCAGGTTCTGCAGGTTGTCAGCTTTAAATGAATTGTGGTTTATACAGAGAGGAATTTTGCTTCCAGATTTTTGAGAGAAAGGAACATGTGCTGCACCGTCGATCGTCTTGTTACCGTGTAAACAAAACGGCGATGACGCTTCGGTGCTGCACAAGTTGACATCAGAACACGACTTGCAGTGTACCTGTACTAGTACTAGTGAGTCTGAAGTACCACGTTAAAGGGCGAACCAGTTTACTACAAGCCTGGGATGGAGTGCGGTTGTACTTACATGGACTCTAAACATCGGTTAGTTTAACGGTAATTCATTACTGACGTGCTGTTAATCAGAAAAGCTTTTCTGTACGTATCAGTACTGGCTTTATGTTCCAGAGGTTTCGGTGTTTTTAAATGATATATATATATATATATATATATATACAGCTCAAACGAGACTTTACGACGACCTTTCACCTCTTGTGTCTCTACGTTATGTCACTCACGGTAAAACACTATTATATATATTTACAATTGAGTGTAAAAGTTGTGTTTTCCACATCCTGGTGGGGAAAAACCAACAACAACAACAACAGTTCTAACAAACGGCAGATTTAACGTTGCTGCCACCTAGAGGTGATGAGACACGATTACACTTGAAATGGAATCGGAATCTGTAATCGGAATCTGGAGGTTAAATCAGGTGATGATGGAGCTCCGTCAGTCCAAACGAAATCTTTACCGTCTCTCTGATGTCTTTTATATTGTTTTGATTACCAGAAACGATGTTTTTTGTCGGAGAAATATCACAGAAATGTTAAATCATGCTGCCAAACGCACCATTTTGTTACAATTTTTATTTTAAGTGCTACAAGTGTTTGTTTTTTTGTTTGTTTGTTTGTTTCTCTTCCAAATGAATCCTTTTCATCTAACGGCTACTTTTGTTAGCTGGGACTTTGTCATATTGTATTTTTCTAACATCGCTTCTAGTTCATGTCCATGAATTGAAACGAGTGAAATATTTCAGTATGAATATAGAATTTTATGATTGTAATGAGTGAAGTAAGCTGGATGCTTCACTCCTGGACCAGGATTTGTGGGTACTAACTGTAGCAACATCTGTTTATTCCTTTCTCTTAAAATGATTTTAAAAATCTTCTTAATCGTCGTGTCGGCTTGGTTTATTACGTCCTACAGGACAACCAGATTTTTTCTTTTATTGCTATAAAGAAAAGAAACAAGTTTATTGTTGATGAGTTTCCTTCATTAATTATTCATATAGTGGAACAAAGATCTGATGAAGCGACTCTGTGATTGGCTGAGCTGTGATTTCCTCGTTAATTATTATAGCAGGATAAATAAGGGCGTAAACAAAGGGAATGAAGCTGAGTGGTGATTGGCTGATTCGGGCTCGGCTGGTATAAACAATTCATGAGGAGTCTTGATTCCGTTCAGGGAATCGATTCATGGAGTCGACTCATGGAATCGAGTAAATTAAAAGATTCACATTTCTAAACCAAACTAAACCAAATCTTTACTATGGTTTATATTTAATCGTTTTTAAAAACCAAAGTGTCAATAAAATAGTAAGTATTATAGTTTATTACATATATATCGTGTACTTTACAACATTTTGCAAAACGAAATGGACCTATTTTAAAGTGAATATTAAATAAAACACTAAATAAAATAGACTTTCTTAAAAACTCAACAAGAAAAACGATTACAAACGAGTTAACGTGAGCGATTAATAATCGACTTTGCGAGTCGATTCAGTTGTTTCACTCGCTCAAGGAGTCACTTGGAGTGATCCGAATCTTCGGTGACTCGCTCGTATCACGACTCTCCGATTGTTGTCGTTGTCGGCGCGCGCGCGTAACGGAGGCCCGGAGGTCCGGATCGGATTAAATGGAGCGCGCGAGGTGCGTCTGATAATAATAATAATAATAATAATAATAATAATAATAATAATAATAATAATCAGATTTAATAAATAAAAATAAAAGACCGACGGCGCGAGACACGGACGGTGCTGGTGGTGACGTCATTGATGCTAGAAACTGGTGAGTGAACCTTTGATAGAATACTTGGTGTGTGTGTGTGTGTGTGTGTGTGTGTGTGTGTGTGTGCGTGTGTGTGTGTGATCGTGTTTAACAAACAGCACAGTTTAGTAATCATCAGATCAGACTATCAGGCTGTATAAGTAACTTCCTCCTAATAATATGAGGACGATGATTATGATGGTGGTGATTGGAAAGATGGTGATGATGGGGCAGATGATGGTGGCAGTGGTGGTGATGGTGTTAGGGGTGATAATGATGGGTAAGGTGGTGATGGTAGTGGAGATGATGGTGGCAGTGGTGGTGATGGTGTTAGGGGTGATGATGATGGTGATAATGATGGGTAAGATGGTGATGATGGTGGCAGTGGTGGTGATGGTGTTAGGGGTGATGATGATGGTGATAATGATGGGTAAGGTGGTGATGGTAGTGGAGATGATGGTGGAATGTTATTGTGGTGATGGAGGTGGGATGATTTTGGTGATGGTGATGATGATGGTGGTGGTCGTGGTGGTGAGATGATGGTGGAATGATAGTTGTGGTGGTGATGATGGAGGTGAGATGATGGTAATGATGTGGTGGTGGTGATGATGGGGATGAATGAGGTGAGATGATGGTGGAATGATATTGCTGTGGTGGTGGTGGTGGTGGTGAGATGATGGTGGAATGATGTTGTGGTGGTGGTGATGACGACGTTGATGAAGGTGGGATGGTGGTGGTGGTGGTGGTGGTGGTGATGGTGGTGATAATGGTGGTGGTGGTGGTGAGATGATGGTGGAATGATATTGCTGTGGTGGTGGTGATGACGTTGATGAAGGTGGGATGATTTTGGTGATGGTGGTGGTGATGGTGGTGAGATGATGGTGGAATGATATTGCTGTGGTGGTGGTGGTGGTGGTGATGGTGGTGGTGGTGGTGATGGTGGTGGAATGATATTGCTGTGGTGGTGGTGATGATGATGATGATGGAGGTGAGATGATGGTGGAATGATATTGCTGTGGTGGTGGTGATGATGATGATGATGGAGGTGAGATGATGGTGGAATGATGTTGTGGTGGTGGTGGTGATGAC